>BMAC01001438.1:38890-72303 GCA_014905375.1 Phtheirospermum japonicum
GAGGGGCAACGGGTTGGTAAATCGAATAGGAGGCGCACCTAAGGAGTAGTTCGTCTGGGACGAAGGAAAGGGAGGAGCGGGCCGGAGAGCCGGGCCCAGGAGGCAAGAGGTGGAGCACTCTGGGCCGAACCACGTGGTTGGGGTATGGGCTGGTTAGGTTGGGAAGCTTGGGCCTGAGATCCTTTCGAGCCACCAAAATCATCGTCAAGAAATGCTCCCGAGCATCCAAAAGAAAGTTATTTGAAACTTTTTTAGTATTTGTTTGGTCGTGTAGGGGATTCGGCTCCCCCAAACTTTTTTCTTTTGATGACTTTTGGTTGTGTAGGGAACTCGGCCACCCCGTATCTTTTTCTCCTTTTTTAATATATATTTCGCAATTTATAAAAAAAATTAATGTTTGGGTTGAATTTAATTATTTAAATGGGTTGAATTATTAGTTCAAGCCCATAAAATATTTATAAATTAATTTTAATTATTTTAAAATTATAGGAATTTTAAAATTATATTATGATTTCATTAAATAAATTTTAATGATTGTCTTTAGATTAAATTAATTAATTATGCATTAATGGATATATTTCAATTTTTAATTTCGAATTCCATGCACGTATATTAAATCAATTTTCTTTTTATCTTTTATTATCTATTATGATGTAAGATATTTTATTTATACGTTTTTAATTAATTATTATATACATGATATAATATACGTGAATGATTTGTTTGACATCATTCTCTATTAATGTAGATCAATCTAATTTAATCTTTTGATTTTAATAATAATAAATATAAATATAATATAGGATTGTTTGTAAATCTAGAGATTTATTAAGATATTTTCGGATTACTTTCGTTCAACTATGTTATTATTCAATGAAAATTGAATATGCTTTTTGGTTGTAATTGTTAAGATTCAAGTAGGTAAGTAAATATATATTAAATTGCATATATATTTATATATTTATGTTATTATTGAGTGAATCATCAATATGATTTAGTTGTAATTTTGTAGTTTTAAGTAGGTGAGTAAACTTTATTAAATTTTGATATCTATTTATGGTAGAAAAATAGTTCTGATATTTTTATTTTTATTTTCATTCACGTATATTAATTTTATCTGCTTTATTCACTCATTTTATGAACGAATTGTGTGTAATTGTGTTATGTTAGGAGGTCATTTAGTTAAAAACATACGTTAGTATTAATTCAATGTAAGTATTTTAAAATTCTTAATTGTTGCATTTATTTTTTATATATATGTATATCTAGGTAATCTAGAGAATAAGGTTATTGTTTTATTTTTTCATTTTTATATATAGAAAATCAATTTCTATAGTATATTCGGGAATGTATAAATTTAAGATTATAAGTTCGAGGTTCATTCATGTTTATTAATTTAATTTATTTATTTTTTCATAATTTGTTCATTTCTATGTATTTATGATTTGTTTGTTAAATTTCTACTATTCAAAATTTATGATTTTATTTATTTAAGTATTTATAATTTGTTCTCTAACTGTATGATTGTCATAGGCAGTGTGAATTTGTCTGAGAATACATGCCCGTGTATGACTTCAAGAGTGCTATCAAGCGTGAGCGCAATTGAAAATACGACTCATATAACATATTTGAGGCTAAAATGCTCGCACGATGTATATATCTTGACATATTGGATTCAATGACTTATATGTAGTTATGTTAATGTACGCCTAAACGATGTTTGTATTATTCTATTTATTGGAACTAATGGCTATCCAACAATTCTTATAGGCTCCTCTATACCAAATGAGAATGTAACTATCGAGTCGAAAAGACATAAGACTGGTGATAGAGTTTCACATTTTCAACGCTCTGATGTCACTAATGGTATATTTTTTACTTCCGCTCCAATGTTGAATTAAAATAATTTACGTTGAAACTGGCAAATCTGACGTCAATGTTTGTGACTTATGAAAATCGTAGTTATTCATTCGAGGAGTCTGTCTGGACACCACAATGAACATTCAAACAATGGATGTGATGGTTCTAATTCAAGAATATTCGTTGACCTCATAATTTTGTTAATGATAGTACCTTTGAGAGAAATTTAGTTCCGAATATTGACAATCCGATACATGTCAATCAGATATCGTCTAATTTGAGCACTGGTCAGTTAATTCTAAAGACTAAAAAATTAATACTTACTTTTGGAATTGATTTATAAGTTTCGTAGTTAAAATTGATCTGTTGATTTGAATTGTTTCGTCTACAGCCCCGGTCAAGAGAAGACCCTATACACGAAGGAAGAACGTTGTTCCAAATCTTCCTGGTGTTGCAGTCATGGAGATAGATAAATCGTCCAATGGTCGAAAGAAAAAAACCTTTATGAGTGCTGGTAAGTCTTAATCTAATGAATTTCTGAATTGTGTTTTGATTAAGTTTTATTAAAATTATTCATTGCCGAGAGCTTTTTCTATTTTGAGCTGCAGCTCCAATTAATAGACGACCGTACGCGCGTAGGAAGAATATCGGTAGAGGGACCGGTAGCTCAAGCAATGTAATTGTTCTCATGGACGAACCGATCAGCAACAACGCATTGCCATCGGGTACATGTTTGTTTTATTGTGCTTTTGATATCACTCTCATGTATATTACCATCATTGTCAACATCGATTTTCCAGTATGATAGATTTAATTATTCGTAGAGTATTGGGATATTGGAGATGCGAGCTATCGTAGTAGGTATTGTGGTGCGATGTTTTGGTACGAGAAGAGGTCGAGGTCCCAGAATAATGTAACGAATCCAGACTACAATGGGTGTTGTAGTCGCGGCATCATTGACCTTCCTCGGTTGACGGAGCCGCTTGCGTTTCTCCGTGAACTGTTGCATGGAACCAACAGTGTAAGCAAACACTTTCAGGATAACATTAGATCGTATAACAGTATGTTCTGTTTTACGTCCATAAGGGGGAAGATTGACAACGATGTAAACAAAGGAGGTGGTCCTCCCATTTTCAGAATACACGGTCAGAACTACCACCTGATTGGTGGTCTACTGCCAAAAAATGGTGGAACCCCTAAGTTTGCACAGCTTTACGTGTATGATACGGAACATGAAGTTTTCCACCGGATGAATTCAGTGTGGTTTGTTGCGTCAATAATAATTATTATTATATTTATAACTGTGAAGGTTAAAAGATCTTGTTTACAGCATGGCTTATATTTAATAAAACATCTTTTGTGCCGACTGTGTTGTGACGTAGGCAAGTAGGATTGGCTAATAACATGCGTGAAGAGATTGTCGACGGGCTGAAGCAAATGTTGGACGACCATAACGAACTTGTGAAGACGTTCAAAATGGCAAAGGGTAAAATGCAGGAGTGTGGTCGCACCGATGTTCGGGTGCGTCTTATTGGCAAGAGGACCAGTAACAGGGACGAACGTACACGTAATCTGCCCACTTGCAACGAAGTTGCCGTGTTGGTTGTCGGTGAATTTGATGCAGCTTTGGGGGATAGGGACATAGTGGTTGAATCTCGCAGTGGTTCCCTGCGCAGGATAAATGAGCTGAATGGATCGTATTTGGCCTTGCAGTATCCTCTGTTGTTACCTTATGGGGAGGAGGGTTACACAGAGAAGATCCCATTTACGAAGAGAAAGAAGAAAACCGAGAAGGGACGGAAATATATCAGCGCCTGTGAATACTTTGCATTCAGGCTTCATGAAAGGGAGGATGAGCCCTCTACTATTCTTTCGTCCAGACAATTATTTTAGCAATTTTTCGTGGATGCGTACACCATGGTCAAGACGGCTAGATTAAAGTATATTCGATTTAATCAGAAGAAACTTCGGTGTGAGATATACAAGGGTTTGGCTGATGCTGTCATGCGCGGTGATGCTGATCCGTCTGCTCGGGGCAAGCGTATTATATTGCCATCTAACTTTACCGGTGGAGCCCGCTTCATGATACAAAACAATCAAGATGCGATGGCCATATGCCGCAAGTTTGGTTATCCGGATTTGTTCATAATGTTCACGTGCAACCCAAGTTGGCCCGAGATTGTTCGTTTCTTAGATGCACGTAATCTTAGAACCGAGGATAAGCCGGATATTGTCTGTAGAGTTTTTAAGGCGAAGATGGACGAGCTGATAGAAGATCTTCGCCAGAATCAAATATTCGGGCAGGCCATTGCAGGTGAGTAGAAGATTACCTTTGTCTATTACCGTATTTTTTAATTATATATGTCCGTGTTTCTCTTTAAACTGTCGATTATAACATGTATTTATTTTTCTTTAAAATGTGTGCAATTGTTTACACGATAGAGTTTCAGAAGCGTGGGTTGCCGCATGCTCAAATATTGTTGTTCCTGGTGAAAGAAACCAAGTATCCGACTCCTGTGTATATAGATAGGATAATTTCGGCCGAAATACCCGATGAGGCATCCGACCCCACGTACTATGAAGCCTTGAAAAAACACATGATGCACGGACCGTGCGGTGTTGTAAAGAAAAACTCCCCGTGCATGGTTGAGGGGCGGTGCACGAAGTATTTCCTGAAACAGTACGTGGAGGCTACGTTGATTGACGATGAGGGTTATCCGTGTTACAGGCGTAGGGATAATGGGAGAACGCTGGAAAAGGGTGGTGTCCCCCTGGACAACAGATATGTTGTCCCTCATAATCGTCGACTGTTGATGAAATACGGTACACACATCAATGTGGAATGGTGCAACCAATCGAGGTCAATCAAGTATCTGTTCAAGTATGTCAACAAGGGACACAATCGTGTGACCGCCGCTTTCTATCAGAGAACAGACTATGGTGATTCTGACGAACCCGTTGACGAAGTGAACATGTACTACGACTGCAGGTATGTTTCTTCATGTGAGGCGGCATGGAGGTTGTTGGGTTTCGAACTGCAGTATAAGTACCCTCCGGTCACGCGTCTCAGCTTCCATCTAGAGAACGAACAAAGCATTGTTTATGAAGAGGACGAGGATATTGAGGATGTGCTGAATAAAAAAAACAGTGAAGGAGACCATGTTCCTTGAATGGATGGAGGCGAATAAGAAATATCCTCAGGCGAGACTTCTGACGTATGCAGAGGCACCCTCCAAGTCTGTATGGGACAGGTATGCCAGGAAGTTGGGGCCCAGGCAATGCGTTCCGTGTGTTGGTAGGTTGTATTACGTTCCCCCAGGCTGTGGGGATAATTACTACCTGAGGTGCTTGCTTACTGTTGTCCGCGGAGCTACTTGCTATGCAGACTATATGAAGCACGATGGTGTTCAGCATGCGTCGTACTGTGAGGCATGTTATGCACGTGGTTTGTTGGAAGACGATAGGGAGTACGTTGATGGCATCGCCGAAGTAAGTGAGTGGGCCTCTGCTTAATCTCTCAGGTGTTTTTTTGTGTCGCTGCTGTCGGCTGATACTCTTTCTAGGCCCGAGGAAGTGTGGGACAAGGGTTGGCAGTTTCTATCGGAGGATGTGCTCTACAGGCAACGTCGGATTTTTCAAAATCCAAGTATGTGCACGCGGTGCAGCGTAATGAATTGTGATTATAATTCACTAAATGTACTTTATTAGTTATGGTTATTGTGTTTGAGTGTGACATGACCTAAACGTGTGTTGTTACTTGGCAGAACTGAATTTGAGTGAGTCTCAAGTAAAGGATTTAGCTTTGATAGAGATTGAGAAATTACTGAGACGTCAAGGGAAGAGCCCGCGCGATTATGATTCCATGCTATTTCCGGAGACCGATGGTAGCAGTGTTGGTCACAGTAGATTGATCCAGGATGAGTTGAACTATGATCGTAAGGCATTGTTCGTTGAGCATGCCGAACTTCTCTTGAAAATGACGAGTGAGCAGAAGGGTGTGTACTCCAAGATAATGAGTGGGGTCGAGTCCGACGGTGGTGCTATGTTCTTCTTGTATGGCTATGGAGGTGTTAAATTTGAAGGTCTATGGTTTTAAAAATAAGTCTCAGATTTATGATGTTGTTATCAATGTTTAACAACACTGGTTAACAACATCGACCAGAGTAAAATAATAATATGCAGCGAAAAATAAATTTAAGAACACGGTTTAAACAAATTCAGTTCACAAGTAAAAGTACTTGTGAACTTGGGTGTACAAACCCGAAAACTATATTACATCCTTGTTTTTCGATCAATACACAAATATTAAGTAATATATGAAAACTAAAATATCAAAACACATGATACTAAATACTTGTCGCCTAGGTTGATCAAGCTCTTCTCCGTTGGTCACGCAACTTCAAATAGCTTGACAATATCAAACAATGGCTGCAAGTAGTCTTCGTGTTTTTCTCTTGCTCTGTGTCTTGCTTTGCGTCGATCTCCTCTTCTCAAAATCTCGTGCGTGAAGATTGTTGGTAGCTTTAGGATTCTATTGTTTTAAATAGACAATCCTAGAATCCTAAACTAGGTTAAAAAATAAAAACAAATCCTAAACACAATCTAGGAAACTAATAAAGTCTTAAACATAAACTAGGAAACACAATATATTCCTAAATCTAGTTTCATAACTTATTTTGTGCCCAAGAAAGGAAAATAACAAAATAGGAATTATTGCCAAGAATAAATTCCTCAACAATCTCCCCCCTTTTGCCTTTCTGGACAAAACACTACGACGTAAACATAAATGATAACTCCTCAAAGCCTTATCGCGAGAGCGAATTCGCTTCCTTCGCTTTTCCTGAGCAAGACTGGCCAAGGCTTTGGCAGCAACAGCATCTGCACCATCAACATTATCTCCAGCAACATCTTCAGCATCTCCAGCAACATCTTCATCATTTCTAGAAGCATTTCCAGCAACATCTTCAGCAGCATCTTCAACAGTTTCAGCGTCATCTTCTCCCCCTTTTTGACCAGAAAGCGAAAGGGCCTTCAAGAGAGAGCTACGAAGAGCCTTCAGCTGAGTCATCTGCAAATCAATGGAAGCCACATGGGCATGAAGGACCTGTGCAGAAATGTGGACCATGTTGGGATCGCCCCTCCCAACATCACTAGCAACATCAGCTTGAAGCGGCGCTTGCCAAGGTAGATCAATGACTCTGGCACCAGTAACATGCTGACCTCTCAAAGCAAACCAATCAGCCTCACCCGTGAGCACATCATCGGAACGAAGCGTCAACCCTTGGTTCTTGAGCAATCTGAAAATCAAAGATAGAAAACACAACGAGGCCGCAGACTTCGTGGTGGCAAACTTAGCAATAGTGTCAAAAACATGCTAGCCAAAACTAAAAGGAATTCCCCTCCCAAGCCTAAACAAGAACTGGGCCTGAGGCCGCGTAACACACGTCGTGTTCTTGGAGGGGACCCAATTACAAATAGCAAGCTTATGCAGAATAGAATAAAGAGAAGAAAGACGAGTGCTAGGTAGCTGTTCAAACCATTCATTAACCAACCCTCTAGAAAAAAACGAAATGACCTCATTCATATCATCCACTGTCGAGTCACCTCGGTATGGCTAGTGCCAAATAATTCATCAATCAAAGTCGGGGTGAAAGAAAATACTTTGCCACGCACAAAATTTTTGCCATAATTCACAGACTCCAAATCAACAATAGACGACAAGAGATTGGCATAAAACTCGACCACAACATCTCGGACAAAAGGTATAGTAGTTGAAACTGTGGAGTACATACCTTTGTGTTGAAGATAGGCGATGAGGTTGTGCTTCTCAAAAAGCTCAACCGGGACACGATGCTCGGTGATCATGTGGTGAGTCTGGTAAGTGGCAAACAACTCGGCAGCCTCAGCAGAAATAAACTTCTCCGAGAAAGGGATAATGTCTTCAAGCTTAGGGGCCTGAGAAGCAGCACCCGTGGATGATTGAGAATGATGACAGGCATCAAAAGAAGTCGGAGTGGGAGCACGAGAAGCAGTCGGAACAGAGGAAGTGCGAGAGGACGAAACAGTCGGAGAGCGATGTGATGTTGGTATAGAGGAACCAACATGGGGAGCAACATTGACCTCATTAGCAACTTTCTTTTTCTTTTTCTCCTTTCTGCAAGCATGAAGAATATCTCGAAGAGGCACATCCGAGGAGGAATCAGGGAAATGCTCGAACAAATCTGGATCAAACGCAGGTTGATCCTCGTGACCCAGAGACGAAGGGGGAAAATCGGCAGGCGGTTTGGCGGAGCTGGTGACTTCGCCGGTGATAAAATCCAAAACAGTGTAGGGAGGTGAAGAATACTCTGTCGCAGTAGAAGCAGGGGAAACTTTGACTTTTGCCTGACCTGATCTCCTGTCGGCCTTGCTCACAAGTTGTTTTCGGCGAGTAAACTTCTTCGCCGGCAGACTCGGGGCAGAGGAAAGCGGCGGCTCGAACCCTTCAACCAGAGCAGCAGGAACAAAATCTTCATCATCAGGGTCGGACATCACAGTAACATCCTCTGTGAGATTCATATGCTCAATCGGCACATTGCGGCGTGGTCCGCCTTGCTCTTCGGTACATCGGGCGGCACAACATCGGGCGGAATATTGCACAGGCGCCTCGACCTTTTCAAAGTAGGATTTCCAACTCGACCGAAAGTCTCCGCAACAAACGCCAAACCTGGGGGGTTATCCACATCAACTTCATTCCCAGGCTGTCCTGGGAACACTTGCGCTACAGGCGTGGCATCAATCGGCGACGGAATTAGAACAACAGCCTGAGAATCTTTCGCCGGCGAGGGTGGTGGCGATGTTGATATCGGTGGTGGGATGGAAGAGGAACCACCATCAATTTCTTCCCGTATGTCCAGGCCACCAACTCGCACATAGGGTGCAGAAACCTATTCGTCGGTGCGGCGGAGTTCTGCCGGTAACTCTGGAACTGATGAAGGTGGCGACGAGCTTAACATCCTGCAATTTCTCAAAAGCACACAAGAAAATCGAGAGAATTTGAGAGATATAAGGATGTTTAAGAGTTCAATTCGCAGAGGGTTATGAAGTTGTGATCAAACGGTAAAAAGGTTCAGGTTTTTATGCAAAAAAAAAAAAATGACCGTTGAAGGAGGGAGAAGGTAAGAAAATAAAAGGAAAAAATCCCTAATTTCACTACCCAGTGGATTTTTGACCTCAATTCAGATTTTATTTCCAAAAAAAACACTACTCCCACTCAATGTAGGCAACGTGACCAAAACGTGATCAGACCCACTACTCCACATCATTATCCTTCCCTTTTTTTTAAAAAAAAAATACAAAATTGCACAACTCTAGTTACAAAGTCGGCCTAAAATACAAAGCTGGATTTAATGAACCATCAGCCCAGTAATACCAATCTTGTGCAATATTAATTTTCACTCACCAAATTCACCTCGTCATTACCTGTCCAGCCGTCCGATTATAACTCCACTGAAACACTTAGTTAGCTCAATTCAAAATAAAATTAAGAGTTTTCAAGATAGACAGTGAACACAAGCAACAATACGCACAGCAAGATGACATCTTCACAAAGTATGTATGTCCTACGGGATGTCTAAAAAACATGACCTAAAAGAATATACAAAAATATATTAAGATTTTCAATGACTTGATCCAATGTTGCTTTTTATTACTGACAACATTATGAACCAACATTGCCTTAGGTGAAGTCAATGGTTACCCCTTAACCCAAGTTAATGACTACGTCAAGATCTCTCAAGAAGCTAATATTTAAAGATTGGATCATTTTGTATCCAGATTTTCTTCATCCTTGAAAGGATTTGAATCTTTTAATCTTCAGCAATTGCTGTTAAAGACCTCTTGTTGTTGGAATTGGGAGAAAACTTGTTTCTGCGGGCAAGTCCCACAATCACCCAATTGAAGAGGTTGGTTCTTTTTGCTGTCACTTTTATTGCAACACAGGACCTTATTTCACCTTCAATTAGATTTAATGCATTAGAATTATGTATGAAAAGAAAGATAAAAATGCATGTAAAAGTATACAGATGTTGTGACTGATGTTGATAAGAGGTGTCACAACATCACAAACCAACATTGGTTCAGACAATGCACATACCGAGATCTCTTCTTAAACGCGAGAAGGTCTCGAAATCTAATTCCTTAGTGAAGATGTCAGCAAGCTGATTATCAGTTCCAATATGCTCAAGGCTAACAATCTTCCTCTCAACTAGATCTCGAATAAAGTGGTACCTTATGTCAATGTGTTTGATTCGAGAATGCTAGACTGGATTTTTGGAGATGTCAATGGCACTGGAATTGTCACACAGCACGGTCAAGATACTACTGTGCAGACCGTAGTCCTCTATCATCTGTTTTATCCACAGTAATTTTGTGCATGCACTTCCAGCTGCAATGTACTCGGCTTCAGCTGTAGAAAGAGAAATACAATTTTGCTTCTTGCTGTACCAAGAGATTAAATTGTTACCCAGAAAAAAACAACCCCCAGTAGTACACTTTCTATCTACCACATCCCCATCCCAATCTGAATCAGTGTACCCTACAAGTTCAGTACTAGTATCTTTTGTGTACCACACACCTAGTTCAGTTGTACCAGCAATATACCTTATTATTCTTTTAACTGCTTTTAAGTGTGACTCTTTTGGATTAGACTGATATCTGGCACATAAGCACACACTATACATAATATCTGGTCTACTTGCTGTCAAATACAACAAACTCCCTATCATACTTCTATACATGGTGTTATCAACACCCTTACCAACATCGTCTCTCGTCAGCTTCACAGTCTTTCCCAGTGGCGTTTTCTTGTGAGTTTCACTTTCTAAACCAAATTTTTTAACTAAGTTCTTAGCATATTTATCCTGGGAAAGGAAAATATCGTCATCAAGCTGTTTGATTTGTAAACCAAGAAAGTATGAGAGGTTACCTTCCATGCTCATCTCGAATTTATCGGACATCCGAGTAACAAACTCCTTGACCATCTGCTCGTTAGTGGATCCAAAAATAATATCATCCACATAAATTTGGACGATTAAGATGTGCTTATTGGATTTAAGAAGGAACAAAGTTTCATCAACTTCCCCTCGTCTAAAGTTTAAATAAAGCAAATGTTGAGTTAGCCTTTCATACCAAGCTCTTGGAGCTTGTTTTAAACCATAAAGAGCCTTTTTCAATTTTAAAACAAAATTTGGTTTTTGAGGATCCACAAATCCTTTAGGCTGTTCAACATACACTTCTTCACTTAAGACTCCATTTAAAAAAGCACTCTTAATGTCCATTTGATGCAATGAAATCTTCATATAACAATCAACAGAAAGCAAAAGCCTTACCAACTCAATGCGGGCAACAGGGGCAAAAGTTTCATCAAAATCGATTCCTTCAATTTGCGTATACCCTTGTGCAACCAGTCGAGCTTTGTTCTTCACAATGTTGCCAGCCTCATCAGTCTTGTTCTTGAATATCCACTTTGTTCCTGTCACATGAGAATTTTCTGGTCGTGGCACTAAATCCCAAACGTCGTTTTTGGCGAACTAATCCAGCTCTTCTTGATTTGCCCGAATCCAGAACTCATCCTTGAGCGCATCCTCCACTCGCTTGGGCTCTATTTTAGAAAGGTACAAAGATTCACAAATTTTAGAACAATTTGTAGACAGACAAACGTACCTGACCATCTCTTTGAAATTAATCTGTCTCCGTCTTGTACTCCTTTCATCTAAATCACCAATAATTTGGCCCACGGGGTGGTTTTACTGAATCCTGGATGGGATATCTCTCTGATGAAGATCAATGGGATCAGCTGGATCTTCGCCTTCTGAATCAGAATCTAATTCTACAACTTGGCTTGGTGTTGGTTCTGATGTTGGTATCCCAGTATCAACATTGGTACCAACATCACTCAAATCTCTGAGTTCAGCACTTGTATCTCTGTTCTCAATACCTGCACTATCATCTGAAGGAGGAGTGATATTTTCTTGAGGATTTTGATCATAAACCAGATCATTATCCTCGGTAGGTTTGACTGCACTCGTTAGATCGTCGAACTTGACATTTGATTTGCACATTTTTGTACATATTTTTCTTACCGTTTTTGTATCACGTTGCGTATGTTTTGCTTGCTTTTAGGTGTTTTAGGATTCGATTTGACCGTTTTTCGTTATTTCTAGGTGTTCGTATTTTTTGTACGTTTTATTATTAGTTTTCATAGTTTTTCACTCTTTCATTTTTCTCTTGGCCGTAGGACGTCCAAGCGGGGCCCACGCTCATTTGGGATCATTTTCATTCGACTCGAAAATGGACGAACAAGCAAGGAAGCGCAACGGACGAGGTTCGATAAACCGGCAGACGAGAAAAGAACGAGAAATCGAGCCAGGTGCAGCAATCCAGTCGACCGACTGGGAGTTCAGTCGATCGACTGCCCTTCTAGTCGATCGACTGGAACTCCAAAATCGACTGGATTCCAGGGCTCTTTGCCGTTTTAGACGACGCAGTCGATCGACTGCCGACGTGGCCGATCGACTACAATCGATCGACTGGAGCCCCCAAGATCGACTGGATTCTAGGGACTTTTGGCCGTTTTGACAGCGCAGTCGATCGACAGGCGACTTGACCGATCAACTGAAAAGTAGATTTTTCACCACTTTTGGACGTTTTTACCCCTATGAGATGTATTAATCAGGAGACGTCATTTCATTCACAGGCAACTTGCAGCTGAGGGTCCTTTCTTCTCCAAGGAAGCTCCTTCAACAATCTTCATATTTTCCTTTTTCATTTTGATTAATTAAAAATCCTAGAAATTAGTTAGTTAATTAGTTTTAGTTTTAGTTAGGGTTTGATCTTCATTAGCTAAATTGTGGAAGCACATATCCTTCAAGTTTCAGATTTCCATTGTCAAGCTTCCAAGCTTTCCCTTTTAATTTTTTTGGAATCTTAGTTTGGTAAACTCTTTCCATTAATATAGTTTTATTTCCTTGTTATTTCTTTTAATTTTGTGTTGATTTTTGATCGTAGTTTAGTGGTTAATTTGATCATCAAAACTCTTATTTTCATCTTTTAGCTTTCTAGCTTTTGAACTTATGCTTTTAAGTTGTTAAGTTGTTTAGATCAATTTCTAAGTTTTTAGAAGTTTTATAAATCTTCCCTTTTTAAAACTTTGATTTTTGTTAAATTAATGTTGACTTTTTCAAATAAGCTTGACTTTAATTTTTCCTCCATTTCCCTAATTTAAATTATGAGCTTTCTTAGTTAATTAGTTTATATTAATCGTTTTAAAATAAGCTTTAATTTCCTTTTCACATTTTAATGTTTTCCAAACTTCTATTTCAATTTAAAGTTTAGCTATAAAAACAAAAACCGAATCAATGACTATCGCTTTCCTAGTTTAGAATAGTTTAGTCACAACCGACGATAAGAGCAATTAAGAAACCGACAAGCCGATAACATCCATCCTCGAGAGACACGACTCGGGAAGAACTCGCCGCCCTGCAACCGGCTCCGTACTCTTGCGAAGACGAATTCTCAAACTAGAGCGTCGAGGATCCATCGATCAACATTAACTGACTCAAACAAGCTTCTAGTTCTAAGGTTAAACAACCTATATGCATGACTGTTTTGGGAATAACCCATGAAAATGCACTTATCACTTTTTGAGTCTAGTTTAGCTAGATGATTTTTGTCATTGAGAACATAACAAATACATCAAAAAACATGAAAATAGCTCAAGTTCGGTTTCTTTCCCATCAACAACTCATAGGGAGTAGCACATGAACCTGGTCTAAAATAAGCCCTATTTGTAATATGACAAGCACTGTTCATTGCTTCAGCCCAAAAACGTTTTGCAATGCCATTAGAAATAAGCATAGTTCTAGTCATCTCAGCAAGAGTCATATTCTTACGTTCGGCTATTCCATTTTGTTGTGGAGTAATAGGTGAAGAAAATTCATGACTTATGCCCTCAGAAGTGCAGTATTTAGAGAAAGATGCATTTTAAAATTTTTTTCCGTGATCAGTTCTAATCCTACCAATGTTCACATTAAACTTAACACACAGTTTCTTTGCAAATTTTTTGAAAGCCTCAAAAGTTTCAGATTTTTCTTTTAGAAATTCTACCCAAGTGAGTCTAGAAAAATCATCAACAATAACTAACACGTACCTCTTACCACCAAGGCTCTCAACCTCAAGTGGTCCCATGAGATCCATATGTAGAAGTTCAAAGCAAGATGATGTAGTGAGACTTTGTTGGACTGGATGTGGTACCCTTACCTGTTTTCCTTTTTGACATGCCTCGCACACAGGAATAATCTTGGTGTTGATCTTAGGCAGCCCACTCACAGCTTCTTCTTTGGCCAACCTGTCCATCATCTTGTAATTCAAGTGTCCAAGCTTTTGATGCCATAACTCAGCATCACTTAATTGGGACAGTCTGCAAAAAACATCACTTTGGATTTGGTAGCAATTATCCAAAGTCCTTTGACCAGTGAGAATACATGGTCCATTCTCCTCATAGACTTCACACTTCTCACGGTTGAATTTGACACTAAAACCTCCGTTGCACAGTTGACTTATGCTAATCAAATTTGCAGTAAGTCCTTCTACCAGTAGCACATTTTCAAGAGTTACAATGCCGGGAACATGGAGAGTTCCTTGACCAACAATTTGGCCATTTACGCCTCCACCATAATTTACTTTTTCACCTCGAAATCTAACAATGTTGGAAGTACTCTTCTAACCCAGTCATATGCTTGGAGCACCCACTATCGAAATACCAGGCTCCAGGGACGTGGGACTTCAGGGAGGTGGATCATATTACACTTGACGTTATTTTTCTTGACCCACACTTGTTTGAACCTGGTGTTGGTATTGATGTTGGTATGACAGAAACCAACATTGGATTTAGCAGCCGCATTAGTTCTCTGAAATTTCCTTCTCTCGCCTATAATCTTCCAGCAAAAAGGACGAATGTGTCCGGGCTCACCACAATAATGGCACACGAACTGTCTCCTCCTCTTCTTGTGTCGCTTGGGCAATTTCTGCTCCTGACTTGGCACTTGTGGTGGCTGATTTGGTTTAAATCCTATTCCATGCTTCAAGGTTTCAGGAAAGCTGATCTCCAAGATTTCATCAAGCCTCGCCTTGCCTTTGTTCAGATTTGATATGGTTCCATGGACCTTTGTCAGCTCGGTTCTCAACTTCTCTAGCTCATCATCCATCTTGATGAGTGATGTTTCCAATCGAACAATTATGTCAGTCTGATCATCATTTTCTTTGGTCAGTTTTTCTACTTCTTTCACGAGATCCTTGACCTTGAGTACCTATTTTCCCCAGCTGACAAATAGTTACTGGTGCTCAATACTCAGCAGCTCGTACTCCTTATGATAATCAGGGGTTTCAACATTCAAGCATACGATGTTGGTTTCAAGGATATCAACATGGACGTCGTCGTCCCAAATAACATGGGTAAATAAGGATGGAACAGGTTCAGTTGACTCAGAATCATTGACATCCTCAGTGAAATCAGTAGCAACCATGCTTTTCTTCCTAAGAGTGTTAGGACACTCATTTTTGTAGTGTCCCCAACTTTTACATTCATGACATTGCATCTCACTGAATGGTCTCGTGGGGTTGGATGTGTTTGGAATTGAAGATGTGGACTGGGATCTGGGAAGAGCACGTCCAGTGAATTTTGGTGTGGACAACTGTGGCCTGGTCTTCGTATTTGAGCCTCCAAGGCTATTCTTCTTCTTATTCTTCAAGAAACTATTGAAACGTTGGGTAACAAACGACAATTCGTCTTCACAAAGCGTAGTGGATTCTATCTTTTTCAGGATTCCATTGAAATCAAATTCCTCTTCATCTTCATTGTTGTCTGGATTAACATCAGAGGAAAAAGCAACATTCTTCTCTTTTGAGTTGGAACCGAGGTGTTCCACTGCTTAAGGTTTCCAACTAAGGTGTTGAAATCAATGTTATCAACATCTTTTGATTCTTCTACGGCAACCACCTTCATATTGTATTTCTTTGTAATAGATCTCAGAAGTTTCCTACAAGACGAGAGTTAGTTATTGCCTCACCAAGCTCTCTGCACTCGCTTGTGATTTCTGACAGTCTCATGGAATAGTCCATGATTGATTCTTTCTCATCCATTCTCATTGCTTCGAACGTGGACAACAACATTCTCAGCCTTGATTTCCTCACGTTTGCAGTTTCTTCACACACCCTTTGGAGTGCGTCCCAAGCATCTTTTGCTGAATCGCAATTTTTGATGACTCTGTAATAGCTTGCATCAACATAACTACACAAGGTGTTGATACATTTGGAATTTCAATTCGTAGCATTCATTTCGTCAGCAGTCCAGTCTTCCTCCTTTTTTAGGATAGTGTCGCCTTCTCCATCAGTGACACGTGCTTTTCCCATCCAACGAGGACGGTTCTCTATGCACGTTCATCAATGCTCTTTAAGTGCCAATGCATCCTCTTCTTCCAGTGAGAATAATTTTCTCCATTGAGAATCGGTGGCCTTGGGTTGCCTTGAGCGTCCATGGCACCTAAATAATAAGGATCAGTACTTAAAAGGTTAAGTAACCCGCTCTAGATGCCAATTGTTAAATTTGAAGGTCTATGGTTTTAAAAATAATTCTCAGATTTACGATGTTGTTATCAATGTTTAACAACACTGGTTAAAAACATCGACCAGAGTAAAATAATAATATGCAGCGGAAAATAAATTTAAGAACACGGCTTAAACAAATTCAGTTCACAAGTAAAAGTACTTGTGAACTTGGGTGTACAAACCCGAAAACTATATTACTTCCTTGTTTTTCGATCAATACACAAATATTAAGTAATATATAAAAACTAAAATATCAAAACACATGATACTAAATACTTGTCACCTAGGTTGATCAAGCTCTTCTCCGTTGGTCACGCAACTTCAAATAGCTCGACAATATCGAACAATGGCTGCAAGCAGTCTTCGTGTTCTTCTCTTGCTCTGTGTCTTGCTTTGTGTCGATCTCCTCTTCTCAAAATCCCGTGCGTGAAGATTGTTGGTAGCTTTAGGATTCTATAGTCTTAAATAGACAATCCTAGAATCCTAAACTAGGTAAACAAATAAAAATAAATCTTAAACACAATATAGGAAACTAATAAAGTCTTAAACATAAATTAGGAAACACAATATATTCCTAAATCTAGTTTCCTAACTTATTTTGGGCCCAAGAAAGGCAAATAACAAAATAGGAATTATTGCCAAGAATAAATTTCTCAACAGGAGGTATGGGAAAAACGTACCTGTGGAGAACTCTGTCCGCTAGGTTGAGGTCAGAGGGTCATATCGTGATGAATGTGGCATTGAGCGGCATAGCTTCTCTGTTTTTGCCTGGTGGAAGGACCGCGCACTCCCGGTTCAGTATCCCACTGAATCAGCACGAAGGGTCGGATTTTAATATTAAGAAAGGCACCCCGCTTTCGAAATTGGTGATTCGTTGAAAACTCATATTATGGGATGAGGCTCCGATGATGCACAAGCATTGCTTCGAGGCTATTGAGAAGAGCTTGCAGGATATAATGGAGGATGTAGATTCGGCCAACAAGCACAGGCCATTTGATGAAAAGACCGTTGTGTTTGGTGGAGACTTTTGCCAGATATTGCCCATTTTCCCCAAGGGCAGCAAACAGGACATAGTCAATGCGGCTATCAATGCGTCCAGCATGTGGAGGCACTGCACTGTGTTGAGACTTACTCAGAACATGAGGCTCCGGAGTCTTGGTGATGGACAAGAACGTGCTGAGTTGGAGGAGTTCTCCGATTAGATTACCAGCATTGGAGATGGAAAGATAGGAGGACCGAATGACGGTTGTGCTGCAATAGAAATTCCAGATGATATCCTCCTCCGATATTCAGGCGACCCCATTGCGGCTATTGTTGAGGATACATATCTGATGTTTAGGGACTCTATTGATGACCCGATGTTCCTAAAGGATAGGCCATATTGGCCCCGACTATCGATGTTGTGGACTCTGTCAACGAGTATATGAACACTTTGAACTCAAGCAAGGGATACACCTATCTGAGTTCGGACAGTGCCTGCAAATCCGACGGTGGGAGTGATTTTTTGAGTGATTTGCACACGCCCGAATTCTTGAATGGTATAAAGTGTTATGGGGTGCCCAATCACGAGCTGCATCTGAAGGTGGGGACGCCTGTTATGTTGTTGAGGAACATAAACCACTCAATGGGATTGTGAAATGGGACGAGATTGGTTGTTACGAGACTTTCCACTCACGTCCTTGAATGCAAAATTCTAACCGGTGCAAAGGCGGAAGAAAAAGTGTTGCTTCCCCGGATGAGTCTAACGCCTTCTAACGTTAGGATACCTTTCAAGTTTCAAAGAAGGCAATTCCCGCTCATAATTTCATATGCGATGACGATAAATAAGAGTCAGGGTCAATCGCTCTCGAACGTRGGCCTTTATCTGAAGAATCCCGTGCTCAGTCATGATCAGTCATGGTCAGTTATATGTTTCCGTGTCGCGTGTCACCCATCGAAAGGGATTGAAGATATTAGTTTGTGGTGATGACGATTCGGGATCGAACATGACCAATAATGTGGTGTATAAAGAAGTATTCACTAACGTATGATCTTAACGTTCATGTACGTAGTGTGGACTCGATCTATAATTTATCAAGTGTGGATCTTTTAGTCATTTCTCTCAATCTCTATCTCTCTATTTATTTATTTATACACATATTAAATAATAATAAAAATAATATTATACAACTTGCATTTCTATATTTAACTTTCTGCCACGTGCATCGCACGGTTGTAAAAAAACAAGTATATATATATATATATAATGACGGGGTTCTCATTTGAACCCAATCCTATATATATATATATATATATATGAACTTGGATTTTATGTGAATTGTTTTTAAGATTATATTTAGGGTTTATTTTTGTTTTTAAAACTATATGTTTGTGATTCGTTGTTTCCATATTTATTATTTCCAGATTCGTAGTGATTTATTGCGAATTGTATTCCCGAAATTTGGAATTTGTGCTTTTGATGTTGATTCGGCTGAGTGTTTGTGCTATCATTTTGGTGTCGCTGATTAGCACATATTTGTCCTTATTTTTAGTAGTATTATATCTTGTTTTTCTTATTGTTTTTGGTATAAGTTGGTTAGTTTAAGATTTAATTCGTATATTTGTACTCTCAGCTTATTTTACCGCTTTTTGACCTAGATTGATGCAAATAAGTGATTATTTGTGATTTTTCACTTTACAGCTAAGTAACCGGAAGAGTTTAGCTCGTAATAGACGAAGTTCGATGTTCAAGAATAGAAGAACAAGCTTCCAGTGAAACGAGTAGCAAAAGATCGAGAAA
This sequence comes from Phtheirospermum japonicum, assembly GCA_014905375.1. Taxonomy (NCBI): domain Eukaryota; kingdom Viridiplantae; phylum Streptophyta; class Magnoliopsida; order Lamiales; family Orobanchaceae; genus Phtheirospermum; species Phtheirospermum japonicum. The sequence continues at coordinate 58,173 of BMAC01001438.1, forward strand.
CGGAGATAGACGCTCTGTCGCATCGACTGACGCGAGTATCGACGCTCCGTCGACGCGAGCCATGATCCGTGTCAGTCGACGCAAGGCCGATGCACAGCCGACGCAACTTTCTGAAGCGTCGGTCCTAGACGCGTCGACCGACGCTAGGTCGACGCAACTCTCTGAAGCGTCGATCCATGACCACGTCAGTCGACGTAACCGCCTAGCGATGTGAGCGCCTAGGCTGCATCGCCGCCGAGAGCCTGCCTGCGTCAGTCAACGCACTATCGACGCGACGGCCCAGTTTCGCGATTTTAGGGTTTCTTGTGCGCCAAGTCATGAAATAACTATATAAACCCTTCATATTTCAGATTAACCATACAACCACGACCCAATACACTTACCTAGGGTTGAGAAACCTATTTTCAACAGCCTACAACATATTTTAAAGATCTACGTTGAAGATTCAAGATCCGAAGCACCAAGACAAAGACGTTCGTTCAAGTTCCAATTTTTCGACGAAGAGCAACCACCAACAACCCAGATTCGTGGAGAACTTTCAGCACCTTTAGCTACTTAATAAGTTCTATAAACTCTAGTTATTCTTAGTTTAATTCTAGATAATTTATGTTTAATTATTTCGTTTGAGTTTCTAGTTTCGTTAATTTATTTCGAATCGTTTGGACCATTGAATCGCTGAGCCTTTGAACCTTAGAATTTTGTTTTTAATATTAATTAGTCGCTGCGTTTATTCTCTTGTTCATGCTTGGTGATGATTTGTTCATGATTAATTTAATTATTGCTTTAGTTTTGATAATTAGTTGATAATTGGTTATTGCTATGTTATTGCTTGAGAATTTTGAGATTGATCTTATTGTTCTTGAGAATCACARGTTTAGTTTAAATCGTAGTATTTTATGCATGATAGATAATTAATTTAGAATTTATTTGCTTTAAAAAATCCCTAGATTAATAATTCTTAGATAATTTAGTTTGAAACTTTAGTTAATTAATTAGAATAAATTAGTTAGTTTAAAATACTTAGTTGATGCTTTTAAATTTATTAGTAGTTGTTAATTTTCAAAAACCAAATTTATACAAGTTCTCGTGTTAAACATTGTGATTAAACAAACATTAAAAATTKCGAACGTCAGTCCTTGAGAGACGACTCGAGTTAAGCTTGTCAAACCTACACGCGATCCCGTTATTTTGCGGGCGAGCTATTAGATTTTTGAAAATTATTTATAAAGTAGGCACACATAAAAGCTCGAATCAGTCGCTTTGGTTATGTCCTAACCTTTTGTATTACGTTGAAGGGCACCATAAAATTTAGATATTACAAATATTATTGAAGCCTCTTCCATTTTTTGCATTTTATGTTGTGTGTTTGATATTATTGTCTCACGAATGTTGTTTCTTGATTTCATGATAATGGGATATTCTAATCATCATTACCAAGGGATTGATAAGAGAGCATTATATGATCATCTTGGTGAATATGTGCCTTTTAAGAGTAGCATTCAGATGGAGAATATGGATGTCTGATGATAACACAGTCATGGGATGAGGTTGGTAAATTTCTTACTTGGGGAAAAAATGAAAAGTTGGGAACTTTTTTTATAAATGAGGTTTTTTTTTTTTTTTTATGTGTGTGTGTGGAAAACTGAGGTTGTCTTTAATCTTATTTCTTGCTATGATCTTTCTTATTTATATTCTTTGATGGTGAATGGTCCGTTGTTTATCTGTTTTGGGCATGATGAATCTCTTGAAATTCTTCGAACTGTATACTAGAAATTTTGTAAAAGGACATAATAGACCCTTTATATGTTGTGATAAGGTTGACTTTGTTTGATTTTTGTAAGTTGCTAAGAAGAAGATGGAAAAAGGTTGGCATTAATTTTGATGGGCCAGCCTGTTTGTTTCTTTGTTTGGCTATAGCTAAATTACCTACTTTGAAAAATGTCGATGTGGTCGTACGAGCTTAAATAAACCTCTGATTTGTGGAGCATTGAATTTCTATGAAAACTACAAATTGAGTTTTTTGTTCTTAATGGATGTATATAGATTCATGTGCATTATTTTCTATTCTCTTTCAATTAGTTCGATGGATCCGATTTATAATTTATTTATTTTGTTCTTAATAGCTCTTATTATCTCACGAAAGCTGATTTTTTTTTTTTGTTTTTTTTATAATTCTGAAAGTTATAATTTTTTTTAATGAAATTTGTAGTCTTCGAACAAGAATTGTGGTCATTCGCCAAATGCTTAGACTGTCTGTAACCTCTAAGGGCACGTCTAGGAACTTTGATGGGATATGATAAATAGTGAGTATAAGTGAGGATTGTATTGTATGATTATTTTAGGTTTGAATTATTTCTTATTTTGAAAAGTGTTTTAAATTTATCATATATTCTTAGCTTTGACTTCAGATCATGTTTGAAGATGTTGATAAGATGGGATAGTAACTGTATGTGACTACATGCCCTCATATTTAAATAGTCATTTCGGTGGACATTGAACACTACAAGAAATTTGATGTTCGATGACGATACGTTTCGTCACTAAAAGTCTATTTTTTCGTCACTGAAGAGAAACGTTGACGAAAATTGAGCGTCACAGCGGTTGTCATAGTATTGCTGTCCACCATTGGTGAAAGTGATAATTTTTTCAAGCGCGTCACTAAATGTTCGGTTTCGATGACGCTGATGTAAATTGTCATCATAGGTGTTTGTATTTGGTGACGCTGAATTCGTCACGTAAGGGATTGAAAAATTGTCATCAAAAGATCGGTTTTGTCACCGTATGTTACCATTTTCAATGACGAACACTTAATTTGTCAGCAAAACATTTGATTTTCCGTGACAAATATAACTACGGTGACAATTTTTATTGAGTTATTATGACGCTCATATTGTCATAATATGTATTAAACAATTTCCAAATATAATGTAATTTGTCACGATAGATCTGTTTTATAGTGACGCAATATTGACCGTCACTGAACATCTATACTTACAATGACAAACCATTGTGTCACCATTTACTATTAAAGGTGATGAAATTATATGTCACGAAAAAATTAGCAATATATGATGAATTTTATTATCATCATAAAAGATATATGTTCAATGATGATTTAATGGGTACATATGGTGATAAAATTTATTGTCATTAAATGAGTTTATATGGTGACAAACCAATCATCATAAATGATTTAGTTTAAGTGACAAGCTCAAAGTATTATGTGATGAAACAAGTTGTCATAATTTATTAAAGTGACAAATTTGAAATACTTATGTGACGCTTAAAGTTGTAATAATTGAGTGAACACGATTTGATTATTTACTTTCATGACGACATAAATTGTCCTGAATATGTGCATTAATTTGTCATTATTCTTGTAAGAGAAAATATCATAAAGATGAAAATGAAAGCAAAGAAGAATTTATCATTATAATAGAAATGATAAGAATATTCCAAAATATTTCTTCGACCATTCCGAACATATAACAAAAGACTAACTAGCCAAAATATTACTTTGAAATATCCAGAACACATACCAAATTAGTTCTTCAAACAAACAACTAGAATTAATGTACTTGGAACATTCAAAACAAGGACCTGCAAGCTTAAACTAAACCAAAAGAGTTAAACCATATATCAAGCCTTGTGTAACTTGATCCTGATTTGTTCCACATGTCAGCATTGGCAAACAAAAGTGGGATCTGACAGAATACTGCAAATTTCAAATTTATAATTCTAAATTAGTTTATAAAGAATACTGTGCAAAGTTTTTTTTTAATAAAGTGTGAGATTTCATTAAAAAGGAGAAAAAGCATTTATACACAAAAGATCACGATGTTTGTTCCTTGACCGAAGGCATCTGTTCAGGCCTCGTTAAAACCTCTCGAGGTAAACCCACCCTTGTGGGAGAAACCCTCGTAGAGGAAAGTGTACCCTCCCCACGCCAGTAGTGAAAGGAACAGAACAGAGCAATGAAAAACTCTAAGAACCACAAGTCGGCTAAAAATAATAAAAAAATGCTGCAACAAGCAGGTCGTGATCCAGAAAGCAGAAATACCAAGGTCCTCTTCCGGACCGAGAATAGACTGCCATCCGAGGGGCTGAAGTCAGGTTCGTGATGAACGGTACACCGTTTTACCCAGAATATCATCATTCACCAGATCCAAGAGAAACGTCGGGGGTGACGTGAACCAGTCGTAGCGGGGAGAATCGGATTTGGAAAGCGCATCAGCAGCGCGATTGCCTTCTCGATAAACATGCGAAACCATGAACTCGATCGAGGTAGTGATAAAAAGAATCCGACGCCAACGAGCCAGAAAGCGCCATGGGACGTCTAGGCTACGCTTCACAAAAAGCTCCACCACATAAGTCGAATCAGATTCCAGCCAAATCCGTCTCCAACCTCTTTGATCAGCCTCCTCGACAGCAATAATCGCGGCCTCCAACTCAGCCTCAAAGGCATAATCCTGGTCAAGCGGTCTAGAGAAGCCGCCTTTTACAAAACCCCGACAAGTGCGGAAGATGCCAGCCGCAACACAATCTCCAAGACAGCCCAGAGCACTGCCATCAGTATTCACCTTAATCCAACCAGGTGAGGGGGGCAACCATGACACAGGGGTAAGGGTCGGTAGGGGCGCGGGCCTACCACGCATGCCCAAATTGCGCAAACATAACAAGTCCAAAACAGTGTTTGCCATTGATCCGTTATCCAGGGCGGAAGACTCAACCAAAAGTGAGCGAATGAGAATAAGAGCTGCTGTGGTTGAAGGTTGAACTCCATTGTGGACAAAATTGCATCTTAGATGCCTAATCGTCCAAATTGTCGAGATGAAAGCTGCTTTCCAAAGGAAGAGTACCTGTGCACAGAAATGACAGTTAATAGCAAAAATACAAAAATGATCAAAACCACCTGAAAGGGGGAGCTGGATATCGAAAACATCCTCAATCCAGCTCCAGATATGGCGCACAAAACAACACTCCGTGAGGATATGGTCAATCGTCTCAGAACTCTCAAAGCAAATACAATAAAAAGAAGGACCAATGAACTCCCGCCTGCGGATTACGTCGAAGACACCAAGCCGGTTAAAAATAGCCTTCCAAACAGTGATAGAGCGCCGCATCGGAATATGTGAGGACCAAATCCAACTGCCCCAATGAACCTTGAGAAACTTCGGACGGAGATGATCATACGCAATCTTAGCAGAGATGTCGCCAGAAGGAGAAATGGACCAGACGCGCTTATCATCAGTGAAAGGAACAATGGGAAATCTGAGGATATCAATGACGATGTCGGTGAAGGTAATAAGGAAGCTCTCCGTGAAGTGTGCCAGATCCCAGAAAAGAAGTAGTCAGCGAACCATTCGGCTTAATAAAGCGCTCACGGAGAAGACGGAAGGTCATGGAGTCCATATTGAGTAAGTTATTAGCAAACTTGAAGAGAAATGAGGAATTGGCAGTGGTGACGGAACGGATGCCAAGACCGCCCTCCTCACGAGGGCACAGCAGCGGGCCCAGTTAACAGTACAACGCTTACGTTTAGAAGTATCACCCGACCAGATGAAATTTCTAATAGCAGTCTCAAGCCTCCGAGTAAGCGAGGTCGGCCATTTGAGAATAAGCATGGAGTGAACCGTAGAGCTGGTAATGACCGAGTTAACAAGGCAAATACAACCAGCAAGAGACAAAGAGGAACCTTTCCAAGTACCAAACTTGGCTAAAGTCTTATCAAGGATCGGACCGAGATGAGTAGCACGAGAACTACCACGGAACATAGGGACACCGAGATAAGAAGCCGGGAGGGAGCCCACAGAGGAATTGGAGAGACGGCAAATGCGGCGAGTAACAGCAGGAGTAACCGAAGAGCCGAAATAGATCTTGGATTTCTCCGGACTGAGAATCTGCCCAGAGGAAACCCCATAGCTACAGAAAATATCAAGAATGACCCTAGAATTACAAGTCGAGGCCTGACTCATAACCAAGATGTCGTCAGCATAGAGAAGGCACGTCGGGAAAAACAACGAACGACCGGCCTGGAAAAGAGAAATCATGCCGCGATTGGCAGCGAAACAGAGTGCACGCACGAGGAAATCTTCCGCAATGCAAAAAAGGAGAGGAGAGAGGGGTTACCCCTGGAGAACACCCCTGGAACAGCCAAAATAGCCAGCGGGGCTACCATTAAGAAGCACAGAGATGCGAGCAGACTGAAGAATGGACTCAACCCATCCAATGAAGGTAGTGGGGAAACCAAAATGGTGCAAGACCAAAATCAGAAAGCCCCAATCCAAGGTATCAAAGGCTTTACGGATGTCAATCTTCATGATCATGTTCTTTTCGAAGACACGGGAAGAGAGGCAATTGAAGGCCTCAGAAGTGACAGTGATACAGTCGTGAATCTGCTTGCCCGGAATAAACCCAAACTGGGAGTCAGGAACCATCTTACCAACGACTACGCCAAGACGGGTAGCCATGATCTTAGTGATGATTTTGAAGGAGAAATTGCTGAGGGCGATCGGCCGAAAATCCTCCACACGCATCGCACCTTTAACCTTCGGGATAAGAATCATGAAACTGGAGTTAAAACCAGTGGGGAGGGAGGACGAAACGAAAAAGTGACGGACTGCCAAGCAAATATCAAGTCCGACGATATCCCAGCACGTCTGAAAGAAATGACCATTAAAGCCATCCGGACCAGGGGCACTATTAGGGTCGAGGGAGAAAACATCTTCACGAATCTCATCATTGCTCGGAGTAGTTGAAAGGAAATCCTGGGAATGAATGTCAACAACAGGGTGAAGGAACTCATCAATCCAATTAGGGTCCTGGGGAGGTTGACCGGCAGAGAAGAGATCAGAGAAGAAAGAGATGATCTTTACCTGAATCGCATCAGGGGAGTGGCTGATCACCCCATCAATCAAGAGAGAGCCAATGGTGGACTTCAAAACCCGAGCCTTGATACTCCGGTGGAAAAAGGCCGAGTTACGATCCCCATCCATGAGCCACTCAGCTCGGATCTTCTGACGAAGGATACTAGCTTGAGTGTCGAGAAAGGAAGAGGTTTGAACTTGAAGGGCAATCTCAGCATCCAAGTCAGCTTCGGAATAACCCGTGTCCAGACAACGAGATTGTAAGTTCAAAAGCTCGGCAAGAGAAGAATCAACCTGACGATGAACATTACCAACCGTCTGAGCGTTCCAATCACGGAGAGCACCACGAAGGTAACGCAGCTTAGCAATGAGGGAGATAATAGGGTTAGTATTCTGGTGAGGGAGAGCCCAGGTAGTGGAGACAAGGGAGCGAAAATCAGGCTGAGAGGTCCAAAAGTTCTGGAAACGAGAAATCCGAGGACCCGCAGTGGTGAGGGTATCCCTAGAACAATCGAGGAGAATAGGTTGATGATCGGAATGATTACGGGGCAGGAGAGTGCCAGAGATACGCCCGCACACAAGGGACAAGTCGGCGGAATGAATAACGCAATCCAGACGATCAAAACGAACCTCCGAGTGGAAACGGCTAACCCTGGTGAAGAAACCTCCGATGGTGGAAACTTGAAGGAAATCTCCAGCATCTAAGAAACTGCGAAAGTCCGAGCAGGAAGAAGCGTCGGGGGGATTGCCCCCCGCGTCGCTCATGGGCACCAAGAACCGCATTGAAGTCACCGACGATAAGAAGGCGGGGAAGGGAAAGACTCAAGATGTCCCTCCAGAGAGAGCGACGCTCCAAATAAGAGTTGTGGGCATGCACGACGCCAAGGTGAGAATCAAGGTCACCGAAGACCGCCCGAAGGAGGATGATCTGGTCCGAGGAGAAGATGATAGAAGTCGAGGTGACAGTGGAACTAGTGAAAATCCAAATGTCAGGAATCCCATTGCTGCGGAGATTCTCAGCAACAAGGGTAAGGCTGAGGGAATGCCAGAAAGAGGACCGAATGCTGTTGAAAGAAACCATGGGTTCCGCAATAGCAAGAAAATCAGGACAATGAACCCGACAAAACTCTTTAAGGACTAAGCGAGAGGCCGAGTTACCAATCCCTCGAATATTCCAGAAGAGGCAATGCATTAATCAGACGTGGAGGTGGAGGGTTGGCGAGTCCTCCTGTCCAATTGTTCTAAATTAGAGAGCTCATTATCTAGGGAAGCCAGGCTGGCACCAGAGTCGTCAAAATCTAACCACCGGACATTAGCAGCCGTGGACATAAGTTGACGCGGAACGGACGAACCCGACTCGACGATCTTGAAATCGTGAGAGGGGTTACTCTCATTGACTTTATCCTTAGCACTTTGCAAAAGTGTTTTGGACGCCATGTTAGGGTCGTACAAAGCAAGAGTACGATCATTAGAAGCTTCGGGGGCTGGAGTAGAAGAGAGGTTATCTCCAAGGGTAGAGACATGATGGGCCTGTGTAGCCGGGGTACCGTGCACAGCTCCTCTGGCAAGGGTGCTGCCGATGACGGGAGGAATCAGGGTTGAAGGGAAGGAAAAGGTGGACCTCCTGGCATCCGAAGTGGGAGGTGGGGCAGGAACAGCTGCATTCGTAGGTGCAGAAGAGGAAGGACCCGTTCCCAAAGGGGAAGGACTTGGGGGTGAGGGCTCCGGGCTAAGATCTGCCTGCAACGCGTTAAAAGCATTAGAGATCTTCAAGACAGAGGAAGTAGTGGGGACGGAAATCGGACGGTGTTCGAACCGGGTGTGGACCTGCTGATCACGAGATTTAGAGCGCCTCCGAGAGCGTCTAGTATGAACTTTCTGCCAATTATTGCTAATCACCTCCGGGGTGGTCCGAGTTTTACGAGCGGGACAGGACCCGAAAAGGTGACCCACTATTTTGCAAAAATCGCAAAACTACAGAAGGTTTTCATAACCCACCGAAACATATCCGCAATACCCCTTACGCTCAATCATGACTGTTTCTTGAAGGTTCTGTTCAAGATTAATCTCAACAAGCACACGGACAAAATGCCCGACCGAGCCATTGAGGGAGCGCTCATCAATTTGCAAAGGTGTACCAACAACCCTAGCAATATCCGAAATAAAAGAGCGATCCCAATATTCTATAGGCAATTCGTAAATTCGAATCCAAACCTGAGAAGAGGCCGAAGGCACCTTGTAAGGATTGAAGTCTGGAGTCCACGGGAAAAGCCTAAGAGTAGAGAGCCAATCTTCAGGTCGCCTTGGAAAAAGCGCGATTTTCGTCCTCCGAAAGAGCGAAAGATATGCTAAAAAATCCCTTGCCGAGTGGGACAAAGTTCCAGTCGCCGGTAGTGGTCCAATCAGAAGACAACGACACCTTAATATCAGCAATCGTGAGGGGCTTGGAACCTTTCTTCTAAAGAAGGCGGCCAATAAGGGAATCATGTAAAATAGAAACACGAGATTGATAGAGGGTTTCATTTATCGTAATCGAAAAGTAATCCCCTTTCTTGATCGGAGCTGAAGACGGTTGCGGAGTACATGCAGATGGCGTGCCATATGTATTAAAGTCATTAAAATAAGGTGGGCCCGTGTTAAAGCTAGTGGACGGTCTGTCCAAGCTAGAGAATAAGGAACCAACACGCTGTTGGGGAATGAGATAGCGCTGGGCTGCAGGGTCTTGGACTTGGCATTGGGCCGCCTGAGAGGGAGTGACCGACTGGGCCTACAAAATGGAAAGAGCCGCTGCAGATTGGGGACGCTGGGCAGTGGAGGTAACATTTTGGGTCTGGGTTGAAGTAATGAACGACTGGGTCTGGGCCGCTTGGGTTAGTGGTAAGGTAAATTGGGCTAAAACGTTTCCCTGTGCCGAGTTAACATTAGATTGGGCTGAAGAGAAATTAGAGAAAGAAACCGCTGGCATGAAGATTTGATCTAAGAAATGGACGGTTCCTTGTAGGTGGGTTTCGTCATCCCTGCATGGAAAACCCTACCAGGATGCGCAGTCAACATCCTACCCGAGAATACTGGATCTATCATGGCAGAGGGGAACGGAGCTGTGCCAGGAGGAGATTTCGTCAATAGAAAAGGGGTCGCCGAAAGAGGTGGCGATGGGGCAAGGGACGACACAGGGTACGGCGGAGAAGCACCGGCTTGGGAAGACGGGGGGATGCTGTGAAAACAAAAGGGCTTTCCTTGCGCATCGCACAAAGTTAACCGTATCGTAGGAAGGGTTCCGAACGTGAAACCGGAGAGAGAGGCGCTGGGCTAAGAATACTGTGCAAAGTTCACAATATTAAAATTGGAAATTCCGACTTACGTGGAATATATTGGATCATGCATTACTTCTACCCAAAGCAGACTCATTTGCTCTCATGAAGGCCATAAGCTTGTTGATGCACTCGCCTTGCTGACTTAGTTGATTTGAATCATCGGCTTCATTCTTAAGCACAGTCACTCGACCTTCCGAAACTTGACCTTCTGAATCCTGTAGCTTTTCCTGAGTTTCTGCCCGTTCCTATTGCAGGTGTTAGGTATTCGAATCAGGAAATGTGCTGCGTTTACATGGAGGTTTCGGTCCATACAAAGGTGGTTGCATGTAACTAACGAAGTGGAATTTAGGCTTACCTTGAGATATGTATCATGATGAATAGTTCCAACGACCCACTCTATTTACTCGATCTTGCGGACCCGGCTGCCATTTTGATTCTGCAAGCTCCTTATTCAGATTCTGAAAAAGAACCAACGAATATCAAACCAGTCATGGCCTACTTGAGGACATTTTTGAGGACATTTTTAAGACAGTTCAAAAAACAAAGGATTGAAGAAACAGAGTAACTTAAGCAACTACAAGAAGCTATGGGCTAATCAAACTTCAAATATGAAAAATATATACCGACACTGTTAGAAGCACCAAATTTCTTGTTCCCTTTCCTCTAGTCCACTTTGTATTCCACTTGATTAAATGGCTTGTGACTTGAATAAAAATATGTGTTGTCGATGATTTGAATGATCTACGCATGCCATTCATCTAAGTTTTGGAATAGAAGGTGTAATAAGAAATCCTAAACCAGTCAAGATCCAATTCAAACATGATTTTCCGTAGAACGCATCATAATAAGGAGCTTCATTGCATTGCCACCACATAGAACCTTATGAAGCTTTAAACTTTCTCTAATTTCCTTAATTCCTTATGAAGCTTTTAACTTTCTTTTCTATGTTATCCTTGGTAGCAAGAACTTGAGATTGTGTAACCAGAACAGTATGAAAAGATAAGCTAAGAACCTAAATTTAAACTTTAAAATTAAACAACTAGAATGAAATCTATCTTAGAGATGCATTGGGGAAAAAAAGAAAAAAAAAAGAGAGGAGAAGAAAGAAAAAAAATTCAATTCATCTATATAAGTGGAACTCCATTTCTTTTTGTAACTTCTTCACAGTCCAAAGTTGGGGTTCAGAACAGATACTAATAGCTAAGCAATTCAAATTCAAATTACTCTTACACAGCAACACAAGCAAAAATGCAATAACCTTTACATGAGAAAATACAACACCTGAATATACAAATTTGCAAATAAGCTCTTATTTTCCATAAATGGAAGCGAATTTAGTGGGAGGTATAGAACACAAGGGATTCGGCCTGAAAATAGCAGTACCTGTTTTATCCTATCCCGTTTTCTTTTAACTTCATGGAATGTATCTGTAAAAAAATATATACACTTGTCAGTTTACCATGTAGAAACACTAGTACAAACAAGATAAAGAAGCCTAATACATGAGCTATTAAACACACAAACATCATATTTTTCTTTGCGTTAAACACATTTGAAATAAGCAATAGTATGAATAAATTAAAAGAAAAAACTGATAATGGACGCAATTGAAAATTAATTGCAATGCCTTTATTAGAGAAGCTATTCAATGAACATTCTAGTTACGACCCGAGTTCCCTTTTTCTATTATGGAGGAAGCAGGTGGCTAGACCAGGGAACCTTTTATCGTCCCAAGCCCAAAATTCATCCCCTCCTCTCCCAGTGAGCAAATATCCTGACAACCTAAACACCCACACAAATGAATGTACAACAAAATTCCTGGGTCGATGATGAAGGAAAGTTCGCCGCCAGGACCCGAACACCACCGCCGAACTGTCGGCGCCTTCACCGCCGAATTGTCGTGGCTTCACTGCCGGTCTCCATCGCCGCCGATTGTGACGCCTGGTCCGCTCAACACCGCTGCCGTCGGAGAAGGGGGAGAGGAGCATCGCCTCGCCGGTTTCTGCCAGATGCCGCCATGGTTCAGTAGCCGGATTGCTACCGCCGATTTGCTGGTGCTTTCCCGATTTTGCCGATTTCTGAAATTGGGGAAGAAAGGAGAAAAGAAAATGGGACTGAAGGCTTAAAGTGCTGGGTTCTCCCGTTTAATACCCAGCCCTTTTCAGAAGATCTCGAATTGACCCCAAAGGTTTTCAGATCGTTCGATTGAGCCCCCAATTTATCCAAACTCCATATTCAGCCCCTGAACTTACAAGAAACTCCATTTCAGCCTACAGACATTTCAAGTTATCTTCTTTCCACCCTCCAGCTTCATGAACTTATTTTTCTATAATATTTTCACTTATTTATCCAGCCATCAATTTTATAAGAACCTTAATCTAGTCCGGTTCTATATTATATGTTTTTATTTTATTTTTATATGAATATATTTTTATTTTATTTTTATATTATATATTCTCAATTTTCAATTAATTATATTATTTTATTTTCTTAAACTATAATTAAAGTTATTATTATAACTTTAATATCAAAGCCAATTATACTATTTTCTTTATTTCAACCTCTATAAGACATTGAGTATATTATGAGTCCAACTGAATTATTTTTATTCTAGTCCACTAAGCCAATCATCATTCCAATCGTGTATAATTAAAATTATTTTCATAATTATTATTTTTGATTAATAATATGTCATATATAATTTGTCTTTTAATTAAAAAAACTAATTTAGATTTCTTTATTTATACATGACTTGTTTTATTTTTATATTAAGAGAATAAAATAAAAATATTGAATTAAGTAAAATAAAAATGCTGAATTAGACCAAATATAATAAAAAAAATTAAATAACGGAGAATTTAATAAAAGAAGAATATTAAATCTGGTAGATATTAGACTTTTATGATACATAAGGGAAGATTTTGTAAACTAATTATTTATATTTTATTTATTTTAACAAGTTTTTTTTATTAATAATGTTTCTTTGATATATAGATTTTTTTTTAATTTTTAGTTATTAACTTTCACATATTTTAGAACCAAGAATATTAAAGATTTTCTATAATATTTTCACTTATTTTATAATTACATATTTTAGTATATTGTTCAAGATTTCTCATTTTTATTTGTATTGGTCAAAAATTTTTGATAGATTTTTTCTGTTGGAAAATTACTATATTTTTATGTGTGTTTTGTATAAAAATTATGTATTGCAAGTATCAAACAAAGTCCATCTTTTGGTCTAGTGGTTGTAATATCTTTCGTTAACTTTATTTAGGTGTTCAAATCCCCCTTGTACATTTATTTAACTTGCTTTATGGTTTTTTAAGTTATATTATTATTTTATATATCTTAAAAAAAACTCAAGATTATTAAATAATTATGAAAATCTAAATAATTTTTCTAATTTTAATTTTTGATATTTATTTAGTATTATATTATATCATTTAATAATCTTTTATACAAAAGCCCACCATTAGTTTCGTGGCCTAACAAAATTTTTTTTTTTTGGATATTTATTTTATTTTTTTATATGGTAGTTTTTTTATTATGATGTTTTTTTTGTCTTTTTTATGAAATAATTATTACTAGGTAATCACACATTATTACATCGTTATAAAATAATAATAATATAGAATATTTATTTATTTATTCATGTTTATTTAACTTACTTTAAAAATTAAGGACTTAAATTATTATTTTATAATATTCTTAAGTTTTTTTATTTTAAAACTGATTAAATAATTATATTGTTTAAACATAGTTTATTATACAATTTTTATAATTTTAAGTTTTGAGATCTATCTAATATTATATTCTTACATTTTATAAACAAATAAAAATAAATAGTATTATAAATTAATAAGAAATTTATAGAAGAAGTTATATTAGATAATAAATTCTAAAATAGAATTCTAGGATATTATTAAATAAATATATATTATAAAATAT
>BMAC01001440.1:0-21522 GCA_014905375.1 Phtheirospermum japonicum
ATGAAACTTGTGAATTGACTATGGATTCTAGTTGAGTGACACACCTAGAATATAGATCGGGTCCTTGATTGTCATGATTTTGAGTTTCTCCATTGCTTTATTTTGAATTAAATGTCCATGCATAGTTTCAAATTGAATCTTAGATCTACTCTTCGTTTCTTGTTATTTTTCCGAAAGATTTGAACTTTTACGTCAACTTTTATTKCTCTTTACTTTGGTGTTTTCAATTTTTGCTAATTTTCATTATTTGAGTTTTCATGCATGGTTGTACCTTATGCATGCATGGTAGTACTTGATGAAACAATGCTTGTTTTTGCTTGTTTTCGTTAATTGCTTGTATTTTCAATTAAAGCATACGACCGAGAAATCCTACCAACTTGTCATTTCAATTTCTAGTTTAGTTTGATATTTTTAATTGCATTATTTTCGGTTTTCTTTCATCTCTTGAGCTTGAAACACGTTGAAACTTGCAAATGGATTGAAGTCCGATAATACCAAGCCAAATGAACCTTTTAATATCTTGAAACCACAAACACTATAACTTCAAAATGGCACCGTTGCGACACGGCTTGGTTAAGGTCTTCAATTTAATTGTTATTTAGGTGTGTTTTTAGCTTTCTTGGTTATTTGATGTTTTCTTTGAGTGTATGCTAGGTCGTCGCTCGCTTGCACACGAACTATTTCCGTATACTTCTAATCCCAACTGATTACGACGCATTCGACCCTCGTTATTTCTTGATTCTTCTATGACGTCCAATCATCCGGGCCAATTTCTCGACCCTCACGGGAAATCACCCCGGGTTGATCCTCAAGCTTCTACCTCGACCGAGCCCGGAGTTCATGAGGAGCCCATTCCGAGTTCCATGACTGGGCCTTCTATTTCCATTCCCCCGCCGCCGCACGAGCAATCGCTTGATTTTCAAGGGAGTGGGTTTACCACTCATGAGCACGCCACGGGCCCACACCAAGGTATTGCTTCTTACCCTCATTCTTCTCAAGGCGGTTTTGTTCCCAACATGGGAGGGCATGGTGCAAACCATGTTGGGAATGGTGGTGGTTTGGTTGGAAAGGGGCACACGGGAGGGCATGGTGCGAACCGCGTTGCCCCCGATTCTCATGGTGTTCGTCAACCCGACATGGGAGGGCATGGTGCAAACCATATCGGGTCCAATGTGCTCTTAGATGCTCATGATCCCTTTGATGATTTTGGAGGCTCGGATCCCGTTCCTTATGGCTATGGTGCTCATCGCCGTTCTCCGAATGTGCCCAATCTGAACCCCGGCCCGTATGGTTCTCCACCCGTGCATGCTTTCAATCCGACACCGAATGCGGATCCGAATGGTTATGGTGGTCGTCCTGGTTATGGTAATGATCATGGAGTTCAAGAGGCCGAGCTTGATGAGTATGATTTGTTTTGTGGTTACGATCCGAGTGCTCCACTTACTCCGCCCGTTCAAACTATGAGGGAGGTGAGCCAAGCTTTTGTGGGGGCTCATGTTTCATCTTGTATATATCTTCCCCCCGCGGTGATGGCTATTGATATATGATCGCTCGACTTTGCCCGCCTTCCTATTTTTCACGGATTTTCCAAGGAGGACCCCCTCCAATTCATCAAGCAATACTTATGACATGTCTCGAGTTTTCACCGCCCGAATATGATGAGTTTGGAGCATCTTCAACTCCGTTGTTTCGCATATGCTCTCCAAGATAAGGCTCTATCGTGGTTCATGGGTCTTCTTCCTAGCACGATTCGCACATGGGACGAGTTCGAAAAGATCTTTTTCAAACACTACTATTCCATGGAGAAAACAAATGATATGAGGGTAAAGATTATGTCATTCAAGCAAATGAAGAATGAGCCGTTTCACTCCGCTTGGTCTCAGTTCACCGATCTTCTTCTTAGTTGTCTGCATCATCGTATACCCAAGGAGCTTCTAATTCAAACCTTCTATGAGGCATTGGACCCCCAATTTCAATACATGGTGGATACGACGGTGGGGGGAAATATGACGATCCACTCTCCACGCGTGCTTCTTAATGTTTTCATCTCTTTGTCCGAGAATTCTCAACAAAAGTCTTCCCGTGCTTCGTACTCAAGTGCTAATGAGGTCAACAATGTAAATGAGCCTTTCTCCCCGAGAGAGCTCGAGATGAAAAAGGAGATAGATGCTATGAGAGTCCAAATGGCCAAGTTGTCGTCCCCGAGCATGGACCCGCCTTGTTTGTCTTGTGGTGTGGTTGGGCATGAAAGGCTTTATTGTCCGTCGAACCCTTCCCATTACATGCCGGTGCCTCCTCACTCGGAAGATGTTTGTGGGATCCAAGGTTATCAACTGAGTCACGGTGTTCCTCGGCCACCATTCCCTCGGCCATCTAGTCAAAATCCCCCGTATCATCCGAACAACCGTGCACATCCGGGTTTCGGGTACTCGAACCCTCCAATGGGCTCTTCTCGACCACCTCCACCGACGAATCCTTCACCACCGGCCACCGATTCGGCTCTTAATGCGCTAGTCCAACAAATGCAATCCCTCAACGCTTCGGTTTCCACCTTGAGTGCCACGGTGTCCTCCATGGATACACGCTTGAGTGCCTCGATTTCCGCCTTCGATACACGTTTGAATGCAACGGACACGAAACTTGGGCAATTGGCTACCGAGATAAATATGATCAAATAAGCTAATGAAAAGGGGAAGCTCCCAAGCCAACCTTCCCATGCCCATGCAATTACATCTCTTCGAAGTGGCCGTGTTATCGATAACAAGGTGGCTCCACCTTCCAAAAATGAGAACGTTGATCCTCCGGTCCTCGTCACTACTCCCGATTCCACCCCCGTGGGTGCCGCACCGTCGAAAGAAGGCCTCGGTGACTTTCACAAATCTTCGAATTCTTATAGGCCTCCGATTCCTACGGCTTCCCCACCTTATCCGTCACGGCTCCAAAACACCAAGAAGGACGATCAATTCCAACGGCTCTACAACACCTTGGCAAATGTGAACATCACTCTTCCCTTGTTGAATGCCATTCGAGACATATCCGCCTACTCAAAAAATTTCAAAGAACTTTCCTCCAAAAAGCTCCTCCATACTCCGAGTGAGACGATAGTCCTATCTAAAGAGGCGAGTGTGGTGTGTGATCCTTCGGTTTTGGCCCTCAAGAAGATCGACCCCGGCTCCTTTTGTATTGATATCATGCTCGGAAATGGAAAAGTCACGACCGGTATGCTCGATTCTGGGGCGGGGATAAACTTGATGCCTTCCTCAATTTTTGAACAATTAGAGCTAGCGCCCCTACAAGAAACACGAATTTGCTTACAATTGGCCGATCGTTCGATTCGATATCCGAAAGGCGTTGTCAAGGACGTGCTTGTCGAAGTTGGAGGGCTTGTGGTCCCGGTGGATTTTGTTGTTCTTGATGTGGGAACGGTTTCGAATGATGGGGCCGAGCATACGATTCTCCTTGGACGTCCCTTCATGGCGACTACTCAATGCCTCATTGATGTTGGAAAGAAGAACCTCACCTTATCCGTTGCGGGTGAGTCGGTTACATTTTCGATGTCCAACTTGCCGTCGATTCCTTCAAGCATCTATCATGCGGATTGTCTTCTTGTCGACGAGATTGATGATGTGGTTGAGCACGTTTTCTTGGCGGGCGAGTTTGTGGATGGTTATAGGGGTGATGTTGAGGATATCGACCCTTTCGAGCTTGGCAACGACCCTTGTATTGAGACGACCCTTTTTGAGAGTGCCACCATTAGTGTCGTTGAGGGCAACGACACATTTTTGAAGGGGGAGGTAGGGCATATTGTTGAGAGACAAGTCATCGAGCCGATTAAATATTTTGACGAATACCTTGTGGGAATGACCGATTTGTTCGAGATATCCACCGATGAGGGTGAGAAGAGGCACAAGCCCGAGCTAAAGCCTCTCCTATATCACCTCAAGTATGTCTTTCTTGAAGAAGAGGAGAGTAAGCCGGTGATTATTTTTGCCAATCTAAACGAAGAGGAGGAGGCAAGATTGATAAAGGTGCTAAAGGCTCACAAAGGTGCAATTGGATGGAGCCTCGGTGACATAAAGGGAATTAGCCCTTCGACGTGCATGCATCGAATCATTTTGGAGGACGATGCCAAGCCATCTCGAGAATTCCAAAGGCGATTGAACACAAACCTTAAAGAGATTGTGAAGGATGAGATACTCAAATTATTGAAGGAGGGCTTGATCTTTGCTATAGCCGAGAGTGAGTGGGTGAGTCCCGTGCATATGGTCCCTAAAAAGAGCGGCATTACCGTGATTGAAAATGATAAGGGCGAGTTGTTAGCTACACGGGCGACGACGGGGTGGAGGATGTGCATCGATTTTAGAAAGTTGAATGCGGCTACGAAGAAGGATCACTTTCCCCTACCATTCATCGATCAAATGCTTGACAAGCTTGCCGGCCACCACTCTTATTGCTTTTTGGACGGATTATCGGGCTATTACCAAATCGACATCGCCCCCGAGGACCAAGCTAAAACAACGTTCACTTACCCGTTTGGGACTTTTGCTTTCCGACGGATGCCATTTGGGCTATGTAATGCCCCGGGGACGTTCCAACGATGTATGCTTTCCATATTTTCTGATATGATCGACAAATATCTTGAAGTCTTCATGGATGACTTTTCCATATATGGGGACTCGTTCGAAGAATGCTTGAGAAACCTTGAGGAAGTGCTAGGCCGATGTGAAGAGATGAACTTAACTCTAAGTTGGGAGAAGAGCCACTTCATGGTTCGAAGCGGCATTGTGCTCGGGCATGTGATTTCAGAGAAGGGGATTGAGGTGGACAAAGCCAAAGTGGAAGTGATCGAAAAGTTACCTCCTCCCCTTAATGTGAAAGATGTAAGGAGTTTCCTCGGGCACGCCGGTTTTTATCAAAGGTTTATCAAGGATTTTCTCAAAAATTGCCCGCCCCTTGTGTCGGTTGTTGAGTAATGAAATCTCTTTCAAATTTGACGAAGCTTGTAAGGATGCGTTTTTGGCAATTAAGAAGATCCTCGTGTCCGCCCCTATTGTCGTAGCTCCCAATTGTAACTTGCCTTTCGAGATTATGTGCAACGCATCGGGTGAAGCGGTGGGGGCCGTACTTGGCCAACGAGTTGAAAAGCTATTGAGAGTGGTATATTATGCAAGCTTGATGCTCAACGATGCACAAAAGAATTACACGACGACCGAGAGAGAGCTATTGGCCGTGATCTTTGCTTTAGAGACATTTCGAGCTTACATTGTTAGATCACGAGTTGTGGTGCATAGCGATCATGCCGCATTGCGATATTTGTTCTCTAAGCCCCAAGCAAAACCCCGTCTCATTCATTGGATCCTATTGCTTCAAGAATTCGATATTGAGATCAAGGACCGGAAGGGGTGTGAGAATGCAGTAGCCGATCATCTTTCGAGGTTGGTCACAGAGGGAGGAGAAGGGTTAGCAATTGGAGAAGACTTGCCACACGAGAACTTGATGAAAGTGAGCCAAGCACCTTGGTATGCCGACTACGCGAATTATTTAGCAAATGGGGAACTCCGGCCGGATATGAATTGGCAAGAGAAGAAACGCTTCCTAGCTAAGTGCCAAAACTTTTATTGGGATGACCCCTTCATGTACAAGGTGGGGAAGGATGGAATGATTAGGAGATRTGKGCCSGAGAATGAGATAAATGCTCTACTAACCTTTTGTCACGACCATGAAGCCGGAGGGCACTTTGGGGGAAGGAAAACGGCACTTAAAATCTTGAGTTCGGGTTTCTATTGGCCSTCTCTCCATTATGATGCTCAAKTTCACGTTCAAACTTGCGATAAATGTCAACGAACGGGGAGCATCTCGAAGAGGAACGAAATGCCCTTGGTGGGAAATTTGGTGGTTGAAATCTTCGAGGTTTGGGGAGTATACTTCATGGGCCCGTTTCCGAAGTCGATTGATGGTTTTGAGTACATCCTTGTGGGGGTTGATTACGTTTCTAAATGGGTCGAGGCCATCCCCGCAAGAAAGAATAACGCCGAGGTTGTCGTCAAGTTCGTGAAAGAGAACATTTGTGCTCGTTTTGGCTTCCCGAGAGTTATAATAAGTGATGGTGGTAGCCACTTTTGCAACAAGCTTTTTGAAAAAATTATGAGGACTTACGGGATCAAGCACAAGGTTGCTACGCCATATCACCCCCAAACTTCGGGGCAAGTAGAGACGAGCAACAAACAAGTGAAGAGTGTGCTAGAGAAGATGATGCAACCTAGTCAAAGGGATTGGTCGCGAAAGTTGAATGATGCATTGTGGGCCCTTCGGACGGCCTATAAGACAGTTCTTGGCACGAGCCCCTATACTTTGGCCTTTGGTAAGACTTGTCACTTACCCGTTGAATTAGAACACAAGGCATTTTGGGCTATGAGAGCCGTGAATATGGATTTGAGGAAGGCCGGTCTCGAGAGAATGATGCAAGTGGAGGAGTTGGAGGAGCTTCGAGAAAATCAATATCACAATGCTCGGATTTATAAAGAGAGGACCAAGCGAATCCACGATGAGAGGTTGGTTCGGAAGGAGCTTGAGGTTGGGATGCCCGTCTTGCTATTCAATTCGCGTTTGGCTCTTCACCCCGGCAAGTTGAAATCCAAGTGGACGGGGCCGTATACCATTGAAGATGTCAACCCGAGTGGGGCGGTGACCTTGATCGACCCTAAGACTCAAGAAAAAATTCAAGTCAACGGCCATCGAGTCAAGCCCTACCGAAATGGTTTCCTTTTACCTCCCGTCGAGGACGCGATAGCATTGATTGATCCTCCCRCCTHGACTCYTCYATAATATGAAAGGGAGTTCGTCAAGCTAGTGACGTAAAACAAGCGCTTCTTGGGAGGCAACCCATGTTCTTTCCATTTCTTTCTTTCTTTATTTCTTTTATTGAAAAGTCCAAAAACATTCAAAAATTCAAAAATCTAAAAAACATTTGAAAAATTGAAAAATAAAAAATATATATATTTAGTTGAGTTCATGTACATATTTTCTTGTGTTTTTGATTTTGAGTGATTTTCTTTTCTAGGTTTTGTTTTTCGACTCCAACCATTGGGCGATTTGATAAGATTGATAGCGATCGTGGAGCCGGGAGAAGCTAGCCATGCTCGTTTTTGCTTGGATTGCTTAGATGCCTAGGTGAACCCCACCGAGCTCGACCTAAACTCGCTCGGTTGAGGAAGTTTCTATTCACCCTCCTTTTACTTGATTTTCATTAAAATGCAATGAGGGCATTGCATGGTTTAAGTATGGGGTGGGTAGGTGGTTAGGGTCCGGTTTATATCAAGCATGATTTGTTGTTCTCAACTCGAGCCTTGGCGAAGTGACGCATACTACTTGCGCTTTTATAAGGTCGAGTCAATTTTTGTGTCTTTTGTGTCTCGATTACATGTTTGAACAACTCCACGTGCTTGGAAGTTTGAATAGTTTACTTGTCGAGTTTTTACATGTTTATGGCCTCTTGTGTGAGGGGTTAAATTTTTTGTGCTTCGTCCAAACCCACCTATATATATATAATCAACATTTTGTCGTGAAAAGATTGCAAAGCTCTAAAAGCTCTTTTGACTTCGCTCCCAAATTCGGTGCAAACTAGTGAGTAGCCTTGTGTGATTTATCGGCTTGCTTGTATTTTTATAGAAATTGCATTGAGGAGGTTTGACTTTGCTCGTACATGATTGAATTTTAAAATGACCTCGAGGCACATATATCACCCTTGTTCCGGCCATATTCATATATTTAAGCCACTTTAAAATTCCAAATGAGCCCCCTTGAGCCTCTATCCCGTTTCTTGTTAGCCGAGCTCGATTTTAGCTCTTATATCTTCATGTTAGTGAGGCAAGAGAGTGTGTTATTAGCTAATGAGAGATGTGTGGGAAATAAAGTGTGGGGTTTGGGTTTTGAGTTGCTTATACAAAAAAAAAAAGAATAATACTCCAACACAAATCACGAAAAGTGATAAAGCGTGCGTTCAAGAGTATAAAGCCTAATTCAAAGGCTAAGTTGAGTGAAAAGAAGCAAATTCAAAATGCTTCTAAGTGTTGTGAAAATAAAAGTCGGGAAAGTATGTAAATAGATGAAAGGGGTTTCGAATGAAAGTTTGGCAAATTGGGAAAGGTGAAGCGATTATAAGCTTCGGGTTTTAGATTTTAGGATTTTGTGTGTTATTGATCACGTTGATCATGTGTTAGCCACTATATCCAAATGTTCCATACCTTACCAAAGAGCCAACATTACAACCCATAATAAAGACCTCTTTCGATTCTTACTTGGTCATGTACTTGAGCAATTTCGAGCGTTTGATTTGTGAAATCTTTACAAGGTGCATGTATTGACCGACTTGAGCATAAACACGTCCTATATACACTTGAGCGAACACCCTCAAATTTCCATTTGTGAGGAAGTCATCGATTTGGCTTACATTTGAGAAAGAGTAATACGATCAATGCTTGACGATAGCGAGTTTATGTTGATACTATCATCGTATTAATAAGGATAAGCACAATGATTTTTCTTTTTACATAACGTTCATTGCATGTACACTCTCGATTCTTTTCGTTGTTCGAGGACGAACAAACCGGTAAGTGTGGGGTAGTTGTTTTGCATGTAATTGTGGCATTTTATCTTGTATTTCTAGCTAGAGTTTAGCGTTATTTGTAGTAGTTTGAGTCTTATTTTGTTAAGGTTTTAGATTATTCTATTGTCTTTAAGTTTGAGATTGATTGGTGTGTTGTAATGATAAATCATGGGTTCTTGAGTCCAAATTCTTATGTTGTAGGTGGCCAAGGGAGTTAGAGTTGCTCTAAGTCGCATTGGGAGGTGTCCAAGATCGAGTCGAGACCTTAAAGCCYAAAATCCRTGCCGAAAYGAAGAAACCRTGCCGGAAGAAGCTGAGATCGACTGAAAAGCTAYCGATCGACTRCCTGATCGACTGGCAGTCGATCGACTGCCCTTCCAAGAATCAACTGAAATGCTGAAAATCGACTAAATTCCAGGGACTTTCTCTCCTTTCCAAGAAGCAGTCGATCGACTGCTTGCTGCCCAATCGACTGGTAGTCGATYGACCGCCCCTCCCGGATCGACTGAACTGCTCAAGGATCGACTCAATTCCAGAGATTTCCCAAAAATCGATACTTCTCCAAGAAGCAGTCGATCGACTACTTACTCTCGATCGACCGTAGTCGATCGACTGACCACTAGCAGTCGATCGACTGGAAGTCCGTGAATCAGCGCGAATTTATGATTTTGCCCCTACTAATAGCTATTTAAACCCCATTTYTAACCCCAGAAAAACACACAACTCACTCCCCAACTCTTGCATGAGGCTTGGGAATTAACTTTCTCATTTTCTTCCTCTAGATCTACTTTCTCTCTCTTAKGTTTTGGATTTAATTTTCAAGCAATTTCCTTGGGTTTGTAAGCTCAAGAAGAATCCAAATACTCCTTTGGATTAGCACTTTCATTTGTAATTCAAGCTTGGGATTCTCCATTTAATTTTAGTAAGCTTTCCTTTAATTTCAAGCTTTGTTCTTCATCTTCATGCATGTTCTTCAATTTATGCTTTTTCTCTTAGCTACTTGATTCCATGATAAAACTTGTGAATTGACTATGGATTCTAGTTGAGTGACACACCTAGAATATAGATCGGGTCCTTGATTGTCATGATTTTGAGTTTCTCCATTGCTTTATTTTGAATTAAATGTCCATGCATAGTTTCAAATTGAATCTTAGATCTACTCTTCGTTTCTTGTTATTTTTCCGAAAGATTTGAACTTTTACGTCAACTTTTATTKCTCTTTACTTTGGTGTTTTCAATTTTTGCTAATTTTCATTATTTGAGTTTTCATGCATGGTTGTACCTTATGCATGCATGGTAGTACTTGATGAAACAATGCTTGTTTTTGCTTGTTTTCGTTAATTGCTTGYATTTTCAATTAAAGCATACGACCGAGAMATCCTACCAACTTGTCATTTCAATTTCTAGTTTAGTTTGATATTTTTAATTGCATTATTTTCGRTTTTCTTTCATCTCTTGAGCTTGAAACACGTTGAAACTTGCAAATGGATTGAAGTCCGATAATACCAAGCCAAATGAACCTTTTAATATCTTGAAACCACAAAATAATGGGTGAATAAACCCTAAATTTGAAAGCAAACCCTAATAATCTAATGATAAATCCTAATATAAGATTGCTTCTAGCTAGGTAGATTCTGAAGTAGACACGTTGTCTATAAAGAGCCCACACAGCACTCGAATACAGGTCATCGCTTTCCTCGACCACCCTCACCATGTTTGCTCCAAATATGTTGTCTGAATTAAGTATATTTGGAGCCGACATGGGGAGGGCGTTTGAGGAGGACAATCTCTGTACGGGTGTTGTGTGCACTCTTTATAGACAAGTGTACTCCAGAATCTACACAAGCTTAATTATTCCTAAATTGGCCCCTAATTGTGTAATTATTACACAATTGGACTCTAATTAATTGATTGTTCCTAAATGAAACCCTAATTTCAAATTAAACCTAAATTAAATCCTAATTACAAATTATATCCCAAATTATTATATAATTTTAAGTTATACCCTAAATAAAATCCTAATTTCAAATTAAACCTAAATTAAACCCTAATTGAAGAATAATTATATAATTAAACCTAAACTAAACCCTAATTTCATAATTAATTCCTAATTAATCCATATTTCAACCCTAATCCCTAAACAAACACTAAACCCTAACCTTTAAAAATAATTATATAATAATTAATAAATAACAATTATATAAAAATATAACTAATATAAATATACAAAAATATAAATTAAAATTGAAAAAAGAAATTACCTGGAGGCAGGCGACGGGCGGCAGCTTGGGCTGGCCGGCTGCGGCGGTGGTGGTGGCAGGCAGGCGGTGGTGTGGCAGGCGGGCTCGGCTCGGCTGCGGCGGTGGAGGCAGGCGGCCGCGGTGGCGAGTTGGGTTGGGCGGTGCAGCGGAGGTGGGCTGGGCGGCAGCGGCGCGGCGGCGGGCTAGGCTTGGCTGCGGCGGTGGTGGTGGCGGGCGGGCTCAGCTCGGCTCGGCTGCGGCGGTGGAGGCAGGCGGCCGCGGTGGCGAGTTGGGCTGGGCGGTACAGCGGAGGTGGGCTGGGCGGCAGCGGCGCGGCGGCGGGCTAGGCTTGGCTGCGGCGTTCGCGTCGGTTGGAGGCAGGCGGTGGTGGTGCCAGGCGGGCTGGGCTTCGGAATAGAACGGCGGCGGCGAGCGGAGCGGCGGTGGCGATGCGGCGGGGAGAGAAGGAGAAAAAAGAGAGAGAAAGAAAGAGAGAAAGTGAGGCGGGGAAGGTCGGAGGCCCGATTTTAGGTTACATTCCTGACGACCAAGCCCGTCAGGATTACACTTAAACGCTGACGGTCTTGGCCGTCAGCGTATATTTTTTATTTTTTTTTAATTAAAAAACTCATGGCCGCCAGCATATATTTTTTTTTTTAAATCAAAAATACATCCTGACAGTCATGCCCGTCAAGATAGTTACGCGGGATAAATTCCCGCCTTACCCCTGAGGGCATGCTGACGGGACTATATACTGGCGGCCATACCCGCAAATCCACCAGTATATTTTTCCGCCAGCATTCCTGACGGCTTTTTGGCCGCCAGGAAATCCGCCAGTAATGCCGGATTTTTTTGTAGTGTCTATATTGCTTCAAAATTTTCAAATGCATTACAAAAATAAAAATAAGATTTAAGTCTCAAATAAAATTAGTAAAAATCTTCTGCGGGGTTATGGTGGATTAGGAAATTTTGTACTATTAGAATAAATATTATTTTATACTATGATAGTATGAAATTGCAGCCTACACTAATGATGCAACCTAAAAATGGCCCAAGCAGATCTGAGCTAAGGCAATCACGGAGAAGGCTGGAACATTGCGATAAGGCCAACATGGTAGCAAGACCGGTCTTTAGAAGCCGATTAAGCTGGGCTCTTTGGAAAGGAGGAATGAGAAGTCCCAATCGCTGCAGCCGTCTTAACTCAGTTGAGAATAAGCTAGGTAAAGAATATGACAGTTCAGTCAATGTCGATAGGAGGAAAACCTGAACTAGAGAGAAAAGTGATATAGTAGTACTAGCGGAGAGCTCCAAATGGTTAACATAACGGTAAGGGGCTAGTCCCTTTATTCTTAGGTTTTGAACTAAGAAATGAATTGCTCCTCGAGCAGAAGAGGTGATGAATCAGGCTCAGCTCCGTAGGCCTGTTCATCCTTGTAGACATGAACACTCTAAATTATCCAAATCAGCTGTAATGGTCTTTGATTCTAAGGAAATTCTTAGAGATACCAAAAATTCTCAACTAATCCATAGTACAAATATCATCAGGGAGTGAGCAATACAACTTAATTCTGATTTTACTATTATTCTTCTCAAATTCCACACCCTCAAATTGACTTAAGCTTCGGAGAGGGTTTCACTGGAATCCTACCAATGGTCCATTTTTAACTTGTTTCCGTGCAGGTCATCCAGGATCTGGCAATGGTAGAGAGCAACACGCGATGGTCAATATTTTAGGGCGAACTAATTGGTGCCTTCTGCGAAAAAGATATAAGCTAAGGTTTAAGCAGAAGATGGCAGAGACGGACAGAATTCAACGAGATTCGGCGGCAGAACTAAATGATACACCGAGTTTTGCTGCGCCGATGGTGACTCAGAAAGGGGTAGCGGCGCCCCAAGCAGCACGCATGGAGGAGGACGAGCTAAGACCTCCCTCCATGGTGACCCCAAACTCGTACCCCCAAGTGAAAATAGAGGATCTTTTGGAAATTCTTTTTTACAATAAATATCCACCCTAATCGGCAAAGTAGTAGTGGAGGCGCTAGATTAGAAGCGGGCAGAGTTGTCACCACCCCTTCCTATAGAAGACAGGCCACCGAAGTAAGGGCCACCAAAGCTCCTCAAGGCATGGCGAGAACACCTGTTCAGGAAGAGGAAGAGAGCACTTTTTGTTTGGACAGTGATACTTGAAGCAGGATTATGCCCGACCTTACTAAACCAATGTAAAATCTAAAGAAAGGGGCTAGGGAGGTAAAGCAAAAAAATGGAAGGTAACATGGCAAAACAAATGCGTCAAAGAACCTCATTCACTGAGAACATCATGGTAGATGATCTACCAGTCTCTAGGTTTCGAATACAGTGGGACTATAGATCCATGGGATCACTTATGCCGGTTTGAGAATGCGGCCGCCTAGCACAAATTTCCAGACGCAATAATGTGTCGTTCTTTCCCATAACTTTTACCAAGTGAGCTCAACTTTGGTTTTGTCAATTACCGCCTCGTTCGATAAGCAACTTCGAGGAATTCAGCTCAACATTTTTGCACTAGTTTACCAGCTATAAGAAATACCAGAAGATGCCCTCGAATCATTAGCATGAAGCAAAAGGAAGGGGGAGGCTTACGCGGATACATAAAGGATTTTAACGATGTTAAGCTGGAGGTACCATCGGCCTCCGAGGAGCTTCTGATTAACGCTTTAGCTCAAGGGCTGCAAAGACGGGAGTTTTTTTACCAATCGCTGGTGGTCAAACCTAAGGCTGAGCACGGGACTAGAAAATACCCGAACCTTACCGAATTCCGAATCGAACCATACCAGAACCAGAAATCTCCATTGACCATTGACCAATTTCCAAACCGAACTGTTCCGAATTTCTTTTACGGGACGGATCTAGAGATTTTTAAATCCCCTTAAAATCTTTGTACCGAACCGAAAACTGATACTAGAATCGATTTATAATTGTATTAAATTAGCTATAAATCTCATTATATTCGATAGTTAATAGGTAAAATACTATTTTTAATAATTTTGTATCTTAATTAATCATCAACTAACAAGTAAAAGTTAAAATTCACAATAATCTAGTAATTCTAATTTACGATTATAATTTGGGTGTAAAACATAGATTTATCCAAAAATCGAACCGAACCGTATCAGAATCGAAAAAGAATTGTTGACTTTGACTTTTCTCCGAACCATACCGAAAAAATAATGGTACGATTCTGGAGATTTCCAAATCCCCGAGCTGAACCGGACCATGCTCACCCGTAGTCAAACCAACACGTGCATTTGGGCTGTTAGCAAGGGTTAAAAAGTATATACACCTGGAGGAATCCCTGAGGTTAAAAGATGATGAAGATAAACAAAGAGAGCGAACTGATAGAGAAGAGAAGGCTCCAGTTAAGAAATCCAGTGTGGATCTGGGAGGAGAGCATCCCAAATTCGACTAATACACACACTTAGCGCCACCCCAAGGAGAGATGAGAATTTGATGTATAGTCAAAATAAAATATATGATGTGTATATTTTAATACGAGAGAAATTGGATAGAAATAAAATTTTCATAAAATCTATAAAATATTCGAACCAAAAATTATAGAACATGTATTGAAATGAAACAAAATATAATAATCAAATTTATTAAAATAAAATCTAGGGTCAATAGAGGGGTTCACATTATGAATCTCGTCGACTCTCTGTTCACATCGTAAATATTAAATAACATCACATAACACAATGAAATACATAATTATTTATTCCATAATAAAAGGCAACTAACCAAATGACATGGCTTCGTAGACCTTGTTCAAAAAACCATCATCGAGTACATTAACACATAGAGTTTTTGCATCAAATATTAGCTTTTGGTAAGAGCTTTTCGATACTTTTCGTTATTTCTCTCAACATTATAGTTTCGAATCTAATAAACGCAACCCCCGACAATTTATTTCTCAAATAGTTTTGTGTTGCTTTTTATTATTAATTCATTTCATCCAACCCCACTGTTTAAGGATTTAAAATAACTAAATACGATAAATTAATAAATCAACTAGTAAAAACTCATAATAATGAAAAATTATACAGTAAAGTTTGGGTTCTAAATTACCTCCACATCGTAAAATACAACCTTTCCATCGAGGACATTTGATCTTTATCATCGAAGCCCATTTAAAAAAAAATAAAAATATAAACACCTTCAACTTTTAGGATTTCTTGTTTGTCCGATCGATGTCTTTTATATGTCCAAAGAGAGGCTGCATCTTACCAAATATTTTTGCAGCCCAATGTTAGAATAGAGAGAAAAAACAGAGGCACGTTTTGTGTGATTTGGTGAATTTTATAAGTGAATCATTTAACAAATAATGACATCTATATATAGGATAAATTAGTTGTGCCCCTAACATTTTTTATATTGGTAACGTGATAACCCAAAAATCATATTTGATATAATTTATGCAAAGTCATCAAGTTTTATTTGATTTCAATTTTTTTGATTGTTTTGTTGTATCAAAAATAAGATCTAGTGTATTTTCTGTATATTTGAAGTCTTTAATTAGGCAAAGAAATCAGATTTTGTTATATTCTAGTTTCTTTGATTGCATTCTTGTATTAAAAAAAAAAACATATTTGATTTATTTATGTATGTTTGCAGTCTGAAATTATGCAAAAAAAAAAAATTAGATTTTTTTGAATTCTGAAATTTGTTATTGCTTTATTGTTCAAACATCAGATCAGAGTTGATGTACTTCTTGTATATTTGGAATATGTAATTATGCGAAGAAATCGGATTTTTGTTAAATTCTAATTTTTTTATTGCTTTATTGTTCAAAACATCATATCAGAGTTGATGTACTCCTTGTATATTTGGAATATGTAATTATGCAAAGAAATTGGATTTTTGTTAAATTCCAATCTTTTTGATTATTTTGTTATTTATTTATAAATTTTATCTAGGCTAATCACATGTACAATATCAATAGGGATCTGTAATTTATTTTATTTTTATGTTTGCTTCGTGTTTTTAGTGATTGCTTCATTTTTTTATGTTTGTTATCTTTTTAACTTGTCTTGTATAATTTATTTTTTACTAATGTATAATTGGGTATGTATAGAAATCACTTACAGAGTTTAATGTTTCTTATTGTTTTATTTCACTTCAATTAAACGTAGAATACAATTTCAATTTGCTCAAAACATGATTTTGTACCTAAACTTGATTACCGTCATTTAATAGTGTTTTCATATAAACTCTTCCATTACTTAAATGATCCGAATCCAGTTTACCTAATATTTTGGATATATAACAATTTGAGATTTTCTTAAATCTGAACAATAAAAATGACATGTGAGTTTTGAAATTTTAAACTTATATATTTACCTACATATTATAGGAAATGACTACAGTGCCAGTGCCGTGAAGGCACCATACCTCCCAACCCCCTACATTTACATCCCTTAATCTTACCATTATACATAACCAACTTTGAATTTAATGGTTTTAATTAAGTGGGGAATGACGTAGAAGTTCCCATATTATAACACAAGACTAAATTTTGAAAACAAAGTTGAAAACTCAACAATATTAGGTTGAGATTTGAAATTTAAAAAAAAGAGTTGAAAAGTCGGCAGTGTCAGTCTCTTTGCGCCAAAAGAAAAAATCATTTTGAAAAAATAAAATTTATTAGCGACAATTAAAACAATTAACTCATATAAAGAAGTTTGTTATATATATATATAGGGGTGAGATCCGGTGGGAACCAGTCCCTAGGTGAGAACTGAGAACCAATCTCGGCCATTAAAATTTTTTGATCGAATGATGCTTGTTGATTGCAGTATATTAGGTATGTTATATTAATTGAAACACAAGCATACTTATTTTTTGTGTATTGGAGGGCATATTTGACATTTCTTAGATCCCCAAAATTTGTGGAAAAATCTCATTCCCGATTTCGTTCGCCAAAAGTCATCTTCCCCAAAATCAAAGCATCCCAGAAATTCTGCATCCCGATTTCGAAGCACCAAAGCACCGGATTTCGAAGCATCCCAAAATCTTTGCACCCCAATTTCGAAGTACCCCGAAGCGTCTTCCCCATAATCAAAGGATCCCAAGATTTTTACAGTCCCACACACTCTTGAAAGCACGCAGATTTCTAAGATGCAACRATGAGAGGAGATGTTGTGGGCCGTGCTAGAAAGCATCGTGCGAGGTTAGATTTTTGGATTGTTTATCATCTAGTTTTGATTTTGATTGTATGTCCGCGTTGAATGGATTAGTCTGGGTTTTACGAATTAGGGGTTTTACGAATTAGGGGTTTTACGAATTAGGGTTTTATAATTAGGGTTTTTGATTGTTATCCTTTAAAAATGTGTATGATGGTTTGATTTTGTGCTAAACATATGTGCTTGCTCGATTTTGTGCTAAAAATATGCGTATGACCTAACTGCTAAATTAATGGTTTATGGTGCTATAATTAGTGTTACTGTTTGATCAAAATGCTACCTTGGGTACAATCACTTCTAGTATAATGCAAAAATTAATAATATATGGTGTTAAAAAGAATGATTGTTGATGCTTAATGCCTATTTGAGTTTATCGATATAAATATGTGATGTGTATCAACAATCATTTAAATATGATGTAATTTCTCACTCTTGGCGGTGCTATTAMTCACTGGTGTTGTGCTAAAAATATGTGGATGCTAAAATCTATTTTATAGAATRCTAATTACATGTGGTGAAGTTGCTGAGAAGATTGAGATTRCTGATATTACATAACTGGAATGCTAAAAATATTTTAAATATTACGTCCATTGTCATTTAGAGTTTTGGCTAAATTTGTGGAGTTTTGTGTGTTTTTCTAATTGTATTTTGCTAATTTAACTGGCCATTGATGCTAATTTAAGATGCCAGTGATGCTAATTTAATATTATGATGCTCGTATAGGTTGTTGGTTTGTAACCGTAGAAACTGGTATACTGAGATATGAATATTGATTCCGAGTTCTCTCTACGTTCTAATGTAAACTTTTATATTTATTTTYGATTTCTTATTTTGATCTACACTCATGTTATMAAATTTTTTATTAGTGTTCATATCGCTATTTAATATAATTTGTGTGCTATTTAACTATTTTTGCATTGCTATTTTTAGTGTGTTTGTGTTGCTTGATTGGTGTTAATAATATCTATAATTCTATGTGCTAATTTAGCATTTGGGTACTGTATTAATAGCCTCCCTTTATTTTGTTGGTCCAGYCTCATTTATGGTGTCATGGTCTTACATACACTCAGTAACTTCAATTTCAATCTAAGTAACCAAATATCTATGAYAGATTCATGACAGACACTTTTCTTCCTTAACAAGCACTTGATAGAAACTAGCATATTAGTTCATAAAAAATTGCCACTAAAATTGTAAAACAAAAATGTTAATTAAATCAACAAAAAGCCTTACCATGTTGAGTTTTCAGAAGATTTTGGTTTATGAGGCGCTTCTTTGCTGTAACTAATTTATCTGATTCAATCTGGCCATGTTTCACCTTTTACTAAACCACAACCCAAATAATTCACCTTAATAAAATAACAGAAAATCATGTTTTCTTTTCTTCAAGGATAACCAAAAAAAAAACAAACACTACAATCGACCAAATAAATACAAAAAAGAAAAACAAGAAATAAAGAAAGAAAAATCAATTATGTTTCAAAATTACAAATATATCTGCCTTTAAGGTATTTTTGTAAATTCCTTAACAAGCACTTGATGTTCCTATGGCAGATGAGATAAGCTCTTCAAGTTTGTGAACTTGATAAACTGTATAGAAACAATAAATATTTGCAGAAACTAACTCTAGATTTTAGCCTAAATATAAAAAAACCACAATTATCCTTCAAAATTACAAATACCCCTCTAAAGTGTTAGTTATAAACTTTAGAGTGGCAGTATTTGTATTCTGAAAGATAACTAAGTTTTTATTGTAA
This sequence comes from Phtheirospermum japonicum, assembly GCA_014905375.1. Taxonomy (NCBI): domain Eukaryota; kingdom Viridiplantae; phylum Streptophyta; class Magnoliopsida; order Lamiales; family Orobanchaceae; genus Phtheirospermum; species Phtheirospermum japonicum. Next base: position 18,818 of record BMAC01001440.1, read on the forward strand.
TTARACTAAATTTGAGGGGCATTTTTGTAATTCTTTCTAATATAATTATTAGTTAAACACATTATCAATTAAACTAATTAAGTCTTGAGATGAACAGGAACACTTACGAGAACAAAAGAAACATAAAACCAACTTCCCTTCCCATATCATCAAATTAAGAAACTCTAAGAAACAAACAMGTGAAACAATAAACAAATTATAACCATTGGCTATCAAATGATTATGGTTTCTTATGCTGGTTCTATGTTAGAAATATGTTGTAGTTATGCTAATATCAGGTATTCCGATTTTCTTATGTTAGAAATATGTTGTAATGCTTGTTTTATGTTAGAATGATGCTGAACTTTGAAACTCATGTGTGCCTGTCATAATTTTATTATATTATATTATAGAGTGATGATATTAGTATTTAATCTTGTGTTAACTTCATGCTAAATTATTGTGTTTGAATTGCTATGTTACTGTGTTTGAATTGCTTTAGCAGACTATTGGATCGGGTTGTCGGAGCAAACRAAGAAGAGCTTCAGCAGACTATTGTCAAGCGCCTCAATCCAGCTACCTATTGCTTAGAAATACTCTATCTAATGAGCCGCCGGACTTAACGATAGGTTTATCATATCATGTTGATGACTATTAATGTACTATTATATTGCTAATATATGTATTTGACAGTGCTTAGATTTTATATGTATTTGGCAGTATTAATTGTGTTGCATGAAGCAGTTTATATATAGGAAATATGATGYATAGGAAATGGTAAATATTAATTTATGCAAGAGCAGAATTATTGATTCACAACTATAATTCCCTTGTGTAGAAACGTTTGCTCTTATTGATGTTGATTTTTGCAAAGGTTAACATTCACTAACTTGATGCTATGTTTTTAATATATACTTTTCTACTTTTAATTATGTTTAAATATGATTAATTATATGTCTTCAGGTTATTAATAACTGTACAYGTGTTGTTAATAATTGTACTGCAAAAATTGATTAAAAGAAAAATATTTTTAATCGTGATATGCACACACATCACTAAATATTGTGCTGTAAATTCTAATTAAAAAAAGTGAAAGATATAAGAATAAAAATAACAAAATAATATAACTTCATTCAGTGTAGCATATACTTCAGCTTACCATAATGCTAATAATTGTACTTCAAAATAAATTGAAAGAATACACAAAAAACTTGATAACAAAATGAACGAGATTAAAAAAGGAAGTTAAAAAATGAATGGGCTTGTGATTTAGGAATTAAATAAGGATCGGGATTTTGGAATTAAAAAGGGAACGTGATTTTATGAGTTTTAATAGAGATTATATATGTAAATGAATGGGCTTACCATAAGATATGGAACGTGATTTTAGGAGTTTCAATAGAGATTATATGTAAATGACATTATAGTCCATGCTTTGAAAAATATTGAGATATCAATAAATATATTATAACCCATCCTATGCGTCCATTTATTAGATTCTGACGGATCTGATGGGTTCCTAGTTCCCACCTAGGGAATTGGTTCCCAAATGATCTCAATCCTATATATATATATATATATATATATATATATATATATATATATATATATATATATATATATATATATATATATATATATTCTCATTTTCTCCATCGAGACGCGTGCCACCAATTAAATGGTGTCTTGATATTTTGTCATCATTGATGGAGAAGATGTGATTTGTAATATTGTAGCGTCGTCGTATTTGGTTCTTTGAAATCGACGATTCTGTTGTCAACCAAGATTTCAATCTTCGTATTTTAAAGCCGTCTCACTAATTTCAATATATAGTTTAATTCTAGCTTTTGCCCATTCAAGTGTTCAATTTTATCTTCATTAACTTGTAGAGGTGATTAGCTTTGATTTAAGATTTAAATTAATATGATTCTTACAGAGGGTTTTGCAATGATTCTCTTTAAGGAAATTGATTTGAAGTCGAATCTATTTCGCTCAAGTTTGCGTCATGATCACAAACCTAGGGGCGTTGATCATTTACTGATTATAATCGGTGAGTTATTTATTGCCTAGTATATGTTTGTGAAAATGCCTCAATGAGTTTTCTTGGTGCGCATGCTCAGATTTTTGAAGATTTTGTCCCTGTTAATGCCTCTTAAGGATGAAAATATTGCAATAAAGAGAAGTACCCATTTTTTAAATTGTGTGGACTAATTCTTTTATTATTTTGCTTGAGTGTTGGTAATCTCAGCTTCATGAGGAAGAGAGTAAGTTAAATATTTGTTCAAATTGACTGCTTATTATTCTGAATTTATCTTTGGAATTACATGTATGGATTATTTTATTAATGAGGTAAGATTGGAGTATAGATCAAATAAGCTTTGTTAGATTGTTATGGGTTGTGCAAAATCTGTTGTCTCTATGTTTTGTGATTATATTCTAAAGCCCATATTGATTGGAGAAAAATGTATAATATGTTTGAGTGATTTTTTTATTTTTGGGATAGGTTGAAGAAAGAGTTCAAACGAAGAGGAAAATTTTCCAGAAATCTAAACTTATGGTCTGTTCTTGCATTCAAAGTTAGCTTTAGAGAGTAATGCACCCATACATTATTAAGAAAATGCAGGCAGATTGCATCTAATACGCAATTATATAAATATTTATAAGAATGATCAATATTTGTAAAGTTTGTTATCGCATGTAGACTCACTGAAGTACGATATCCTTTT
>BMAC01001440.1:21547-56432 GCA_014905375.1 Phtheirospermum japonicum
TAAAAATTCTGGTGTATTTGTTGCTTATGTGTCAGTCGAGCCTAATATATACCTAATTTAATATTTTTTCTTTTATTGTCAAATTTAATCTTTTTATTTTATTATATTTTGACTAGTTTTATCATTTCTATTATAATATTTTGTCTAATTTAATTTTTTTTATTTTATACAATTCAATATTTTCATTTTATTTTCCTAATATACAAATATAAATAAATCATATAAGTAAAAAAAATTTAAATTGGTTATTTTAATTAAAAGATAAATTACATATGAAATCATTTCAATTACAAAAAAAAAAACACTAATTATGAAATTATTTTAATAAGTTGTATTTATAATAAAAGTTCAAATAACTTAATTTTTCAAATTTCAAATATTCTATAAAGCTAAATTACGAGTTATTTACAATAATTTAAGTATGTAGATAAGTATTAGTAATGAGTTCAATCTAACACAAAAATACAAAACTATATAATAAACTAGTGTGAAAACCCAACAATTGCATATGAAAACACTTGAGAGTATGCCATCATTTGAAATTTTCAAAACATGTAACTAATAATTATTAACGAGTTTAATATAAATATTAAAATACAAAATAATCTAATAATAACTAATAAATGGAGATTAAACACGGGTTGATAACGTGATATCTTTTGAGATTTTTTGAAGTTAGTAAATCTTTTCTATTTAATAATAATAGTAATAAAATTAATCAATAAATACTAAACATGAGTTAAGAATATGATATCTTTTTAATTTTTGTGAGTATGTAAATTATCAGCGAGTTTAATTTATACATTAAAATATAAACTTATTTAATAATTACAGTAATCAATAAATTGATTAGACATGTACAAGTCAGAGGTTGAGAATACATTGTTTGAAATTTTTATTTTAAATTTAAAACTCTATCACAAATATTTCTTATATTTATCTTTTGATAAATTTTGAATAATACAGGGATATTAAGTTAGTAGATAGATAGATAAATAAAAGTTATTATACCATTTAGTCCCACATAATTTCTCAACTCCTATCTATTATAAGTGATACCGTCCTTAGACTAATTTGTCTTGAGCTATATCAATATCTCTCATCTTATTTGTTGAATAACCATTTTTTCCTTTCAATCTTTTTTCTTTGCAAATTTACCCAACTAAAAGTTTCATCTAGATACGCTTTCATTGCTCTTGCTTCCGGCTAGTCACTATTGTTGGTCAAAATTAATACTAATCCGTCGAATTTCAACTTGGTGAAACCAATACATATTATTAAGGGTGAGACCAATAAATATTATCATCATAGATTAAACAATAGGTCTCTACCAACAATAATATCGCATGTACAGTGTATAATAAACTGGGGTAGTGTCAAGAAAATTGAAATTGACAAATGGTTCACTCAAATATTGCTACATATATAGAAAAATTTAAACTAACACTTCAATAAAATGAAATAGTGATATAATTATCATGTGTTACAATTTAAGTACAAGCGATTCATCTTATAATATGATCTCTTTCATAAGATTTGAATGAATGTCATAGTAGAAAATATCAAATAATAAACTAAAAATATGATAGATAATTCTATGATCAACCCTAACAAACTCCAATTATTTTGCATACACAAAATGAATACCCATACAACCTATACCATTAACATCGAATAAAATACAAGTATAAGACTTTCCAATTAAATATAAAGATAAAAAAAACATACAATTTTTGATCAAATCTAAAGAAGAAAAAAAATACCCACACATACAATGGTCAGTTGTTTCATAAGTACCGTCACTACTAAAATTCATAATAAAAACAAAAATACATACAAATATCATAAAATTAATAAGTATTGTCACTGCTAAACTCAATTTATACCTATTTCATTCAACGAAGTTGTAGAAATTAGAAAATCAAGAAAAAAAAATGCTACAAACGAATACGCAATCCAAACCAAAAGGTAGATCTATACATATATACTGTAAATACTGTAAAAGAATTTAACTAAACATGTACAATTTTAAACTTACCGATTTTTCAATCTCGTGTGACAACATAATCTTGATGAATGTAGCTACCAAATGGGATATACTAATTGGTCTCATGTAGATAATCGGCCGAACAACCGAAAAACATGCGAATTGGAGAAGAACATAATACATTGAATATGAAAATTTTTCATTTTTGGTACATTATATTGACAATATTCTAGAAGAATACGTGATATTGATCATCATCAAACAACGTCCGCTAAGTTGGTCAATTCATCAAAAAAAGTCCAAAAAAAAGCCCGATCGATTTTTTTTTTTTTTTTGACGTGGTGTGATTCAATACTTTGTTATCATTTTATTAAATTTAAAAATTAAATTGAAGAAAAATACTTGGAAGAAAATCCGTTTTATTTCATTATATTGGCCACATTCTATAAAAGGTATGTGGCGATGGCCATCGTGACACCACCTCTGCTAAGTTGGCCAATTCATAAAAAAAGATAAAAGAAAAAAAAAAGTTTTGTTCGAGATTTTTTTAATGATGCGGTGATTCTACATTTTCTTGTCATTTTTTATAATATTAAAAATTAAATTGAAGAAGAAAACATGTTTTGCTCTCCCTTTTAATTTTAAGTTTTCTTTTATTTTTCCTTAAATCTAATTAATAATCAACATTAATAAAATCAGAGATAAATATAAAAATATAAAATAAACTTTAAAAATTATAAAATAAATATAAAATTTATATGAAAAATCTAGTTTTTTATGTAATTATATTTATTTATTTTATAATTTTTCAAGATTCATTTTATATTTTTATATTTATCTTTGATATTATTAATAATTTATTAATTAAAATTTTATTAATAATAAAAAATCTTATAAATTTGCATATTTGTTTTATAAGTCTTTAAGATATATTTTATATTTATCACCAATTTTTTTTAATTTTTTATTCCAGAGTTTTCTTAGTCATCATTACGACATGTCCTTAATAGAACCGTTATCGAATCTAAAGATCTAAAAATGGAAGAAGGAGAACTTGATTAAAGGAAAAGAGAATGGAGGGAAAATCAAGTTTTTGTCTTCAATTTCATATTTGAAATTAAAGAAAATATTGAATTATGCCACACCGGAAGAAGAAGAAGAAGAAGAAGAAGAAGAAGAAGAAGAAGAAGAAGAAGAAGCCCCTGTCAAGCTTTTTTTGGATCATTTTTGATGAATTTATCAATTTTGCAGATGTGGTTTGACAGTGGCCAATGTCACACACCTTTTACAAAATGTGGACAATATAACTAACCAAATATTTTTTTTCCCTGGTTTTAGTCTTTAATTTAATGTTTAAATTAAATAAAGGTTGGTTGATGATGACTTTCTGGAATGTGGTCAAAATATATGACCAAAAATAATTTTTTATGCATAAAAAATTAAAATATAAACAAAATAATGTAGATTTGAAACAAAAACATAAGACATGTAATAATACAAAACACGATAAATTAATGAATACTGAAATAGAAAATGAGGAAATGAGAGAGGGGGCATCGGAGAAGTGTGGCAAATGAGATATATAAAAACAAAACCTGCAGCTAATTAGAAAAATAAAGATTTCAATAAGATATGCAAAAGAAAATAAAGATTTCAATATGATATATTGGTTGGCCCAGATATATTGACAATTAGAAAATATGTAATATAGGAAAGAGAAATTAAAGGAAAATATAGATTTTAGGGACAATTCTCATATAGTTCAAAAGGAAAACATTCTTTCCTAAAAAATCAATTGAAAATATTAATTTCTCATTTACTCATTTAATTTCCCGTTTAATCTCTCTCTCTCTCTCTCTCTCTCTCTCTATATATATATATATATATATATATATATATATATATATATATATAAAATAGGGGAGTTTGGCAGGAGAGAGAAACAATTCATGAAAAATAGTGGGTTTTCCCGCCCATGAAATCTTCCTTTTTTATTTTACTGTCCATCTATTTATTCTCACCTATTATCGCAGAATTTTTAACAGTCCATTTCTCACATTTCTATTTTCTTCATAGAGTTTTTGGTTCTTTTCATTTGCAATCATGGAGTTTTCGATTTCAATTTTCATAGTCAAATTTCTTTTTCAATTTTTCTATCATTTTTGATACCAAACTAATTTGTATCAAAAAATTTCTTTTTTTTTTTTTGCAGATCTCCAAACACTTGGAGAAATATTTATGCGATTGGATTATATAGATCTGCAATTTTTGGGTGGTACCTATTAAAATTATTTTCCTCTCTTATTAATGTTTGTTTTATATTTTTTTATCAGTTAATATATGCTATTTTTTTATAGATCTGCAATTTTTTATCGAATGATTTATTTAATTGGTGAATAAATTTTCCATCTTTAAATGAATGTGAGAAAATTTCCTTTTTATCTTATTGCAGAGCAAATGGAATTCAGATCGTTAATTCAGCATCTTAAAGTTGCAATAGAGATGGAAGATTTTATTGCATTTTTTTTCATTCAAATATTTCTTGATTATTTTTTTTAGGTCGATTTTTCATTTGGTTTGGATTTTATTGTAGTTTTTTCAAAAATAATTTTGATCGAATGATTTATTTAATTGTAGATCAATCTTCCATCTTTATATGAATGGATACTTTTTCTTTTTATCTTATTGTAGATCAAATGGAATTCAAATCCAACATTCAGCATGTTACAGTTGGAACCTATTTATATTAGTTTTGTTTAAAGATATTTGGTGGATCTCTTTATTTGTTCTGATTTCTTCGATATTAATTTTTTTTAGAAGTCTTAAAATTTTAATTTATCTCAATAAATTATTACATGTTATATACCTACAGTGATTAGAATATTACGTAATATTTATTTTAAGGGATTGGATTTTTTTGTACTATAGATTATCACATTGATTATCTTTTAATTGATTCCTACAATTAAGGAATTAATCCGATTAGTTAAATTGTCATTTTTATTGAACAACTTAAGGATGTCAAATAATTCCTTTATATGTTTTCTAATATTAATTGATTGATTTATAAAATCAATCAACACAAGATTAATGGTTATCTTCAAATATATACAATTATTAGATTAATTATTGTAATCTCCCGTAATTATTATTTTTCCTACCAAAACAAGTAATGTCTTATAAAAAACAGAGGTGGATTGTGTATTTTTAATTTAAATATCTTTGTCCTTTTTTTTCATTAATAATTTAGTTATTTAGATTTATATATTCAATGTTCTAAATATATATTAATTGATTCCTACATTTAAGGAATTGATTCCTACATTGGTTCTAAATAACTTAATTGATTCCTACAACTTAGGGAATGTCAACGCAAGATTGATTTCAAAAATTCTCATTTTCTAATATTAATTGATTGTTTCCAAAAATCAATTCAACTCAAGATTTTGTACTTATCTTTAAATATATACAATTATTAGATTAATTATTGGAATCTCCCGTAATTATTATTTTTCTACTAAAATAAGTAATGTCTTATAAAAAACAGAGGTGGATTGTGTATTTGTAATTTAAATATCTTTGTCCGTTTTTTTTCATTAATAACTTAGTTATTTAGGTTTCTATAAAATATTAATTAAAATTGATATTTTATAATACAAATCATTCATATACATTTTTTATAATTTATGTAGTACCCATAACTTTAGCTATAAATAAATATGTCTAAAAGGTGGTACCTTTAACAATATCTAACAATATATATTTGATTGGTCATCCATATATTGATGAACATAAGATTAATTGATTAAATATATTTTCTAATATTAGTTCATTCCTACAATTAAGGAAGTCATCCGAAAATAATTCATTGGTTGATTATAAATAAATAATTTTTGGTAAAAAAGATTACTCAGTATTCCTTAAAATTAGATTCGTAAAAATATATATGATTATATAATTATCTATATATTAGTGATACCTATCTCAAGATAAAGATTGGTTGACTAATTATCAATTATTAACAAAACAAGATTTACTATTAGTATTTCTAATCAGTTATATGTCCCGTTCTCTTAGAATTTATTATCAAGATTTACTATAAATATTTCTAATCAATTATATCAATATAATATTACGTAATATTTATATTTATAAGTATTTATATTTGGTAATATTACCTAATATTTATTACATGAAAATAATTATCAATTTTAATTATCCAATTAATTCCTTAATTGTAGGAATCAATTAAGAGATAACCAGTGTGATAATCTATACTACAAAAAAAATTTTAATCCCTTAAAATAAATATTACGTAATATTCTAATCATGTAGGAATTATAATAAACTATCTAAGAAAGGAAAAGAATAAATAATTAATTTTAATTGAATAATCAATAAAAGTAATCCGACCTAAAATACAGATTAGTTAAAAATAATTTTAATTGAAATGGAATGACTCCCCTTAATTTAGAAATACATTATGATGGGAATTTAGGAAATCCAATTTGTTATAATTAGGAAAAATTTTCTAACTAATCTATTTGTATAATAATTACGGGAGATTCCAAAAATTAATCTAATAATTGTATATATTTAAAGATAACCATTAATCTTGAGTTGATTGATTTTATGAATCAATCAATTAATATTAGAAAATATATATAAATCAATCCGATATATATATATATATATATATATATATATATATATATATATATATAATATATATATATGTATATATGTATGTATGTATATGATTTACTATAAATCAAATATGTCCCATTCTCTTATAGATTTACTATAAAGATTTTTAATCAATTATATTCATTCCGTTTCTAAATATTTCTTCTAATATTAATCGATACCTATCTCAAGATAAAGATTGGTTGACTAATTATAAATTATAACAAATCAAAATAAAGATAAATTATTAGTATTAATTATTTAATAATATATTCAATAAGGTAAAGATAAATCATAGATATTTATAAATACTTATTATTACTTACTTAATTATATATATCCTACTTTAATAAATTAATTAGTTGTAATGGGTTTACTAAATATAAAAAATCGGCTATCCCGATAATCCCTATCCTAATTGATTCCTAAATTCAAGCAAAAAAAATTAATATTCGTAATTATTTTCATTATTACCAAATCGTTCCTAAAATTATCAAATTGTTAATTGTTAATTAATATCTCAGAATTAATTGTCCATTTTACTTAGATTGATTTATTTTTAATTTCGGAATTATTTTCATTATTTCTACATATAAATATTTAAATTGATTTATTTAGATTGTAATATAAGTATATTTGCATACAATCTAATCTACAATTAGATTGAATTCTTTGCCAATTTATATAGATAATAATACAATCGTATACTTATTACACATTAACAGATTTGATATATTTAAATAAAATTTACATTTTGTATAAATAAATAAATAGAATAAGTAATTTTTGTCATTAAGTTGTCTACAATTAATTGTTAAATACTAAATAAAATCGTACCTTAATTATAAGAATTAGAGGGTGATAAATAATATATACATTGAATAATAAGATATATCCGAATAATGGATACCCTAATTATTAACAAAATATTCCAAACTTTTATTTTGCAGAAAATACCAGTTTATCATCAGCGACTTCCATAGACCGTTACATAAATCGGGACAATGATACAAATGATTTACAATCATCGGTAGTGCCTCAAGTTTTACATCCTTTTCAGAGATTTCCAATGGCCGATATTTCTAATGGTGATTTATTATTTTATTATTATAATTGAATGTTCATATCTTATTATAATTTTTGTGCAATTATGACTAATTTCAAATGTTTTATGAAACGACACACTCAATCTTAATCTAGATTTAGGTTCGTACTATTATCTTTAAACTATATTATTGGTAGGATTATTATTATCACCATTATTATTATTGTTATTGTTGTTTTTGTTATAGTTGTTGTTGTTGTTGTTGTTTATGATGTTGATTTGTTGCCACAATATAGTTATCGATTGACAAGTATAATTATATAGTGTTCAATTATTCATCTAATTATACCTTAAGTCTTACAACTTTCAAATAAGTTTTAATAAACAAATTACTATTTAATTTACGTATTTTACAAAAAGATACATTATTCATATAATCAAATTGACAAATAATCTCATTATATTGTAAAATTCTTGATACAGTATATTATTATTAGAGGTTGAATTAAAATATTATGTGATTCTCAATGATGTATTAATTCATCTTTATTCAACCTATAAATGATGAAGATCACCAAGTCTACAATTATTGGTAGCAAAAGACAATTGTCGAACATAAGTCATGACGGTAGCATTCATATTTTTTTATACTTTCATGATTTGGTTTGTATAGTTTCATAATCTCTATATAAATTTCATGATTTTCAAAAAAAATTAAATTAAATTTGATAATATAATAAATAATTATTTATTTTTTTAAATTTAGGTGCAATTTTTTTCTTTTTTTCAGCTATGGTACAAAACCTGGATCAAAATCAGGCAAATTTCAAACGAAAAAGGGGAAGACCTCCTAAAAATCCAACTGTTACTTACAATGGTATCACTCTTTACAACATTAATATTGAGTTCAGTTTTTATTTAAGTTATATAGTTGTTTCATCATATAATAGTAAACATATTTAATAAATTAAATATTGCCTGGTGTATTGTCTGTATCCGATTGTAGAGAGCAATGTTTCTCAGTTTTTGATAAATTAAATAGTCAAATACACACAACTCAATATAGAAATTAGAAATTTTATATACCACCAAAACCACTAATTAGCAGTAATAGTATTTTATGAAAAAACTATAAGTGTAGTTCATAAGTTTCACAATGAATACAGTTAATTGTACAGATATAAATGGACATAAGTTGATCTTTTGTAGTTTATTTTTTATTTTACATGACAATTTTATTGGTAATAATTGATAAATATAATATATAAAATTAATATCCATTGGCTTTGACATATTACACAAATTTCGAATAGTGATACATATATATTTTTATTTATTTAATGTAATTGTGCTTCAAATAGAAATTTACCAATATTTTTTAAGGTAAACCTTAACTTCTGAAATAACAGTGTAATACAATAAAGGTAAATATTTATAGATGATTATTAATATTTATTTAACATTTTCTTTGAATTACATGTTACTTATACAATAATAGATAATATTATTTCTACGTAATAAAATTTTGAATATTGTAACAGAAAATACTCCCAAACAAAAAGTGGGAAGGCCATATTTGAAGTCTGTTTTTGAAAAGGGTAAGTTTCGAAAGATTCATATTTTGCTAAAAATATTATATTTTGAATTGATGATTAATTGATTTAACTAATATTTCTTTTTGTTTGTAAATATATTTGTGATATTAAAAAGGATCCACAATATCCACTCCAATTAGCAGTGGAATAATAACTGAAACAGTTTAGAAAGAAGCGATTGCATCACTTAGTAAGTTTTCACTTAAACGGTACACCAAGAAACCTAAGATTCCAGATGATGGTAATTCATTCAAAAAAAATTTATTTCTGACTATACAATAAGATACTTTATTTAATTAAAATATAAACTTTAGTTACACACACACATATAATTATAACTTTTATTAATCCAATGATACCTTCATTTCTCTAAATTTATTATCAAATAGTTTATTGGGATATTGGTGATCCTACTTTCATATGTGGACATTGTTCAGCATATTTTTGGTATGGAGAGAGATTGAAGCCAAGTGTTGAAACTACGAAACCGGAGTACTCTACATGTTGTGACAAGGCGAAGATCGTGTTGCCTCCTTTGAAGAAGCCACCACAAGTTTTGTATGATCCAATTTTTGGTTTTAGTGATAAAAGTAGACATTTTTTAGAGAATATTCGATCATACAACAACATGTTTTCTTTTACTTCGATGGGTGGAAAGATTGATTCCAGTATGAACACGGAAAATTCGCCACCGATATTCCGTATGCACGGTCAAAACTATCATCTAATTGGTAGTTTGCTGCCAGAAGAAGGATCTACACCGAAGTTTGCACAACTTTATATATACGATACTGGAAATGAAGTTCGAAACCGAATCAATTCGGTTAGGTATGATTTTTAATTTCAAATATTATCATTGGTTATTCAAGTTAATAAATTATTTATTTACAGTTTTCGTGTTTTATAATTTACATTTATGCAGAAAAAGCAATGAAAATAATTCCCTACATATCGAAATTATTGTTGAACTCAAATCCATGTTAGATAGGTCAAATAATTTGGTTAAATCATTTAGAAACTTCAAGGACAAGTTTCCCGAAGATGGTGTGGTAGAAATGAAATTACGCCTTATTGGTAGAAGAGGCACCGATGCAAGAACGCACAATCTACCCGAAGTCGATGAACTTGCCATCTTAGTTGTTGGTGATTTTAAAAAGCATATGGGTGACAGGATATTATTTTAGAAAAGAAATCTGGCAAATTAAAACGTATCAATGAGTTACATCCGTCTTACCTTGCTCTGCAGTATCCATTATTATTTCTTTACGGTGAAGATAATTATAGGCAATATATACCTTTTGCTGATCATCAGAAATCAATAGGAAATGGGAGAAATTATGTGAGCCAGAGGGAGTTCTTCTCGCACCGATTGCATGAAAGGTTGACCGAGTCACCTACTATCCTCTCTTGCAAAAGGCTTACACTATAGTTCATAGTCGATGGATATACCATGATTGAATCTGCGAAATTATGGTATGTTAGAACACATCAAGAAGACTTGCAGAGTGAGATGTATAATGAAATTGCTGATGCAGTAGTACGCGGTGAAATAAATGGTTGCAGCGTGGGTAACAGAGTTGTTCTGCCAGCGACATTTACCGGTGGTGCATGCTATATGATTCAGAATTACCAAGATGTTATGGCAATTTTTCGATGGGCTGGATATCCAAATTTGTTCATAACATTCACGTGCAATCTAAAATGGCCAGAGATTGTACGGTTTGTCGAGAGCAGGAATCTTAAACTAGAAGATCGTCCTGATGTAGTTTCAAGAATATTCAAGATGAAGTTGGACGGCTTAATCAGAGATTTACGTGACAACCAAGTATTTGGAAATATAGTTTCCGGTGAGCATATCAAATTATATAAGTTTAGTAAAATTATTTTTATTCAAAATAATCTCTATACATCATCGTTTTATTATTTATTGGTGTGTTTTTCATTTTTTTACTTTTCATCTTATGTAGTTATTTACACCGTTGAGTTCCCGAAGCGAGAACTTCCTCATGCCCACATTCTTCTTTTTCTATCAAAATATGATAAATACCATAATGCAAGAAGTATCGATCGAATCATTTCAGCCGAGATCCCGAATGAAGAGGAAGATCCAACGTATTATGCAGCAGTTTCAGAGTTGATAATTCATGGTCCATGTGGGCATTTGAACAAATCTTCTCCTTGCATGGTGGATGAGAAATGCTCAAAATATTATCCAAATAAGTTCGTTGACTCTACTACTGTTGACTATGATGGTTACCCGGTGTACATACGTAAAAATACTGGTCGGACGGTAACAAAAAATGGTATTCCTATGGATAATAAGTGGGTTGTGCCACACAATCGTTATTTGTTGCTAAAGTATGGAGCACACATGAACGTTGAATGGTGTAATCAGTCTAGATCAATCAAGTATTTGTTCAAATACGTGAACAAGGGAAATGATAGGGTCACGACAACATTTTACCAGAGTGGTAACAATGATGGGCAGAAGCCAGAAATTGATGAGATCGACATGTATTACTATTGTCGTTACATTTCTCCATGTGAAGTGGCTTGGAGAATCTTTGGGTATGAAATTCAGTATAAGAATCCTTCCGTCCTACGCTTGAGTTTTCATCTCCCAGGGGAGCAAAGAGTTTTGTATAATGATAATGACTCATTGGACGATGTGATGAAACGTCAATCAGCACTTCATACAATGTTTTTGGGTTGGTTTGAGGCTAACAAGAAATATCCTAAATCTCGAAATTTGTTGTATAGTGAGTTTCCTCAGCATTTTGTTTGGAAACACACAAAAAAAAAAAGAGTGGACCCCTAGGAAACAAAGATTGCAAATGCTCGGCTGTATTATGTTCCCCCCAGGTTCAGGTGATAACTATTATGCTAGGTGCCTCCTCAATGTTGTTCGAGGAGCACAATGTCACGATGACTTAAAAAAAAGTGAACGGAAAGCAACACGATACATATCGTGATGCGTGCTACTCAGTTGGGCTACTTGATGATGATAGGGAATATATCGATGGCATCGAAGAAGCAAGTTATTGGGGATCTGCACATTCTGTTAGGTCCTTATTCAATGACATTGCTTGCGTCCAAATCTATATCTCGATCGGAAACAGTGTGGGAAAAATGTTGGAAATATTTATCAGATGATATTTTATACAAACAACAAAAGTTGAGAAATAACAAAGGTATTAATTAATAAACTTCAATTATATCCATTTTTTATCGTGTTCTCTTAAGTATTTTTTTCACATAAATTAGTAAAAGTACAATTATTTTTAATTTTTTTTTTGTACATATTTGCAGATGAGCAATGCTGAAATTCAAAACCTTGCTTTACTGGAAGTGGACAAGTTGTTGCAAGTCATAGGGAAGAGCTTAAAGGACTTTCCTCCAATGCCAATTCCAACTGGAGTCGACTCTAATACTACTTTTAATAGATTTATTGTTGAGGAGTTGGACTATGACCGTGATGCCCTCATCGAAGAACACGCGAATTTATTTAAAAATCTAAATAAAGATAAAAAACACGTGTATGACGAGGTCATGAAATCAGTTTCTTCAACAAAGGGAGGCTTATTCTTTGTTTATGGATATGGAGGAACTGGAAAAACTTTTGTTTGGAGGACTCTTTCTGCAGCAGTGAGATCTAATGGTGGGATTGTATTAAATGTGGCATCTAGCGGGATAGCTTCTCTTCTTCTTCCAAAGGGAAGAACCGGTCATTCCAGGTTTAAAGTCCCATTCAATCTCCATGAAGAATCATCGTGTGGGATTTTCCAGGGGACCCCCCTCGCGGAATTAATGATGCGTGCACAACTGATAATTTGGGATGAAACTCCCATGATGCACAGACATTATTTTGAAGCATTAGACAAAACATTGAAAGATATTATGGGATTCAATAATCCATATGCTAGAGATATTCCCTTTGGAGGTAAAACTGTTGTACTTGGTGGAGATTTTGACAAATTCTTCCAGTGATTCCCAAGGGTACTAGGCCAGATATAGTACATGCAACCATAAATTCTTCCCACTTATGGAGACACTGTAAGGTTCTGAGATTGACAAAGAATATGAGGCTTCAAAATCTCAGCTCAGACCCTTATTCGAATGAATTGAAAGAGTTTTCTCAATGGATAAATAGCATTGGAGATGGGACGGTTGGAGGATCAAATGATGGCATCGTTGAAATCGACATTCCAGAGGATTTATTGTTGTTAGATGATGGTGACCATATTGCATCAATTGTGGCCAGCACTTATCCGCAATTTGGAACGAATGTTGAATGTTCTGTTTATTTGGAGGATCGAGCTATTCTTGCACCAACACTTGATGTGGTCAGTTTAATCAATGAGTATATGGCTTCATTGAATGAATGGGAGTGTAAAGTATATTTGAGCTCCGATAGTGCGTGCAAATCCGATGAAAATGTTGACATTTTGCAAGACGTCCATTCAACTAAGTTTTTGAACACAATCAAGTGTTCTGAGTTTCCGAATCATGAGCTACGATTGAAGGTTGGTACTCCAATCATGTTGTTGAGAAATATTGATCATTCACTTGGTTTGTGCAATGGAACTAGATTGGTAGTTATGAAATTGGGTGATCATGTTTTGGAGGCAACGATTCTCCAAGGAAGTAACGCGGGTGAATTAGTACTCATCCCACGAATGACCGCAACACCATCGGATCCCAGGCTGCCGTTTAAGTTTCAACGAAGGCAATTACCGTTTATTCTGTCGTATGCAATGACAATTAATAAAAGTCAAGGTCAATCATATCCCACGTTGGACTTTTCTTGAAAAAGCCTATTTTCAGTCATGGTCAACTGTATGTTGCAATATCAAGGGTCACCAACCGAAAAGGTTTAAAAATCTTGATTTGCGATGATGAAAATGAACGTAGGAAAAAAAAGAACTACGAATGTTGTGTACAAGGAAGTATTTCATAATTTGTAAATTATAAGATTCTAATTAATAATAGTTTTGCGAAGCATGTTCTATATAATGTTTAATTCTTCAATTTTTTAAATTTATTATTTTAATCTTTATCTTATTCTGCTTTTTTAAAATTATTATAACGACTTATTTATTATATTATTAATATAAAAATAATATTAAATACTTGACAAATTAAACCTTAAAATTATCCCCCCGTGCATCGCACGGGTATAATACTAGTTAAACTTAATATATAAGTGTACAAGTTTACCCTCACTATCCAATTTTATTTTATTATTTAATTTTCTTTTTCTTTCTTTCAATTTTTTTCAAATAAATTTCATATCAATTTTATACTACACATGATCGAATTCCATACTATCCATGTTTTCAAATAAAATTCATATTAATTTTATACTACCCATTTGTCGAATTCCATATTACCCATGTTTTCAAATTTCTTTTCTTTTTTTCTTTCAAGTTTAATCCATCCAAAATTTATATTATTGTGTATTAATTTCATACTAACCACCAATCTTGAACAATTATAATTCTACCCTACATAAACAAAATGCATACTACATTTAGAAATTATATATTATATTTATTAAATTGAGAAATTAATTTCATACTACTCACCAATCTTGGACAATTATAATTCTACAATACATAAAAAAGATATTATATACTATATCTAGAAATTATATACTACATTGAAAAATCAATTTCATATTAATTTCATACAAGTCATCAATCTTGGATAATCATAATCTATACTACATTAAAAGAAGTCATACTACATTTTTAAATTTCAACTTCATATTGACAATGACAATACGAATCTCATATAAGCACTATCAAATTTTATTTTTATCCTACCAAAATCCACAAAATAATGAAATTTCATACAAACCTTATTAATTTCTTACTATCAAAACTTCGTATTAATCTAATTAAATCCCATTTTTCTTCAAAAGAAAATGAACATCAATTTAAATCATACATAGGTTCATCAAATCAGAACCCATAAAATAGAATACAGCCATCTGCACACAAACCCACAAATGATTTGTAATGAACAACCGATTCAGAAATAAATCTACATCAAGAAGTGAAATCTCATAAATAGGCTCAAAGACATAGTAAAAAAAGTAATTGGACCCATTAAAACATAGTTTCGTAATCTCTTTCCCACTTCTTCGACGACGATAGAAAAGATATTTGAAGGTACGATTGATTCATTCCTCTCCGGCTCAGCCTTTAATGGCTTCACGGTGTAACGGCGTCGCGAGAAATTCACGGACGTTGATTGGGTTTTTGGAAAAATTGTTGTGAATTATATTGTTTGGGATGGGTTTCACAGTAGTTGACACAGGGGGTGAGGAAGATATATATTTGGTTTTTTAGGTATAGGGTTACTTTTGACAATCCAAGTTGTAATCTTTTATTAAATAGGATGTATTTGACCTAAATGAGAAGAAAAAGTTTAAGATAATTTTTTGAGAATTAATGGTGATCTAATGGTATTAAATGGGAATTATCCCTAGATTTTAATATTATAAACCAAAATACTTTGCAAGGATATATTAACAATCAGAAAAATGTAGTAAAAGAAAGAAGAATTAAAATCATCTATAGTTATATCATCAAAAAAATACAAATTTTGTTGGTGACTTGCAAATATTTATATTACTTTCTTGCAATGATTATGTTGTTCGAATGAATGATATTGACATATATAATTTTTGTACATTTTCTGGAATTGATTTTAAAATCAATCTAATTGAAACGGAATAGGAATTGAAATGAAAAAATACACTACGTAATATAAATAAATCATCAAAATTCTAATATCACCATAGCTATTTTTATAAACTTTTTATATGTTTTGGAATATTCTTGTATAGCTAAATCATCGAAAAAAATGTGTATGAAATATATATATATATATATATCGAATTGAAGTAATTAGATATATAATTGAAACTTAAGAATTCATCTTTTTCCTTTTATATATAATTAAAATTAAATATTTGAGACATTCATTAAAATGTATTACCCATATTAGTAACTATATTTTGGTGGTAAAAATTTCGATCTACTATTTATAAATGCTAGCTTATATGTAGATATAAATATAGATATTTGAAAATATTTTAAAACACATGACTGAATTCTAAAAAAAAATTGAAAAAATAACGATGTTAGGCTGATATTTAAATTTTGAAAAAAAGAGTTAGAATAGTCAAAATGCATGCAAAAAAAAAAATATATTTTGGGGAAAATAAAATTCATTTAGAGAACTAAAATAATTGATTCATATAATGTATTTATTTTATTATATATTATTTTTGTTTTGAAAAAGATTATGCCATTTAGTCCCACATATTTTTTCTACTCCTGTCTATTAGCTACCTCAATCTCTCCTCCTATTAATTCGTCTAGATACGCTTTCATATATCTTGCTTCCGGTTGTTTACTGTTATTGGTCAAATTTAATAGTTAATACTTGATGCGGCCAAAAAGATTGACTCACCAAAAAAATTGGTCGCTGAGCTTTGAACTACCTTCTCCGACCTGCGCGACCAACAAAACAAAGCCTAAGACGTACTACCCATCGTAGGCCCTACGATACTTAAGTTAGTATCCATATAAAGTGATAAATATGAGAGATCGTGAGAATGATCTTGATTCTTTCCCATAAGAATCGTGTGTCCCGTGTTCATGATCATTAAGGTTATGAAATTAGAGTTTGGATCCTATTTATAAGATTATTTAGACTTTTCCACAAACTAATAGGATTCCTTCATAAGGTGGGATTAAATCTACTAATTATAATTAATTTTCATAATATGAAAATATTATCGTACTAGCATTTTTACTTTCCATTATCTCATAACCATTAAATTTTATTATTACCATGTTATCGACCTAACGGGGGCCCATAACCATGTTTAAACATAAAATCACATTACCATATATGTCGGGACCTATAACCTTCTATCTCTTTCGTTACTTTCTTACCTTATATAGCCGAGTCGATTTTTGATGTCGTATCAACTAATCCCCCATATTCTAGCTGATTGAGGTATGAAATCAGTTAGAATATAAAAACAAAGAATTATGCAAGATGTTAAACATTACCATTATTTTCATGACCTTCAGCAATTCAACAATTAATTCAACACATAAAAAATCATGTATCCATGATACCATATTTCAACAATGACCATAACCAAGGACCATTTATCCGACCTGAAATAGGTCGGTCACAAACCACAACTATAACCATAAATCATAAATCATTCCATACCACAACTATAACCATAAGCCATAAATCATTCATTTGACTTAAACAGGTCAGTCAAAAATCACAACCACAAACCATAAAGCATAAACTATTTATTCGACCTAAAACAGGTCCATCCATATCCATATAACCATTTCCGATCTAAACAAGTGTCGAGACATACAATATTCATAACTATACCATTTTCGATCTAAACAAGCGTCGGGTCATACCATATCCATAACCATACCATCCCGACCTAAACAAGCCTCGAACCATAACCATAAATCATTCCTTAAAACTATAAACCATCTTCATTCTAAACAAATATCAAACCATAATCATAAACTATTCCATAAAACCATAACCATTCCATAAAGCCGTAAATCATATCCGACCTAATCAAGCGTCGGACCATAACCATAAAAATCATAACCCAAATTTTATCAAATCAAGTAAACTATATTAAATTAACAAACATATATAAACCAAATAAATCATATAAAACTAAATAAATCCTACTGAACCAAATAAATTAGTTAACCATATGAACCATATTGCACCAAATAATTTAGCTAAACATACAAACCATATTAAACCAAATAAATTTACTAAACCCCCATATTTAAGCTAAATAAATAAACCAAATAAATAATAACTAAGTAAAACATATAATCATTTAACCAAATAAACTCATATAAATCATATTTAAGCCAAATACACCATATTAAAATAAATCAAACAAACCATACAAATTATACCACATAAAACTAAATAAATCAGTTAAACCATTTTAAACAAATTAAACCACATCCCCAAGTTCTAGCTAACAAAGAAGACCAAGAATCTTTGAACGAGTGTACATGGTCGATTAAGCTGCATATTCTCCCGTCTTTCGCTCGTATTCCCACAGACGGAGTCATTTGATGTGACCAAAATGATTGGCTCGCCAAAAAAAAATAGATCGCTGAGCTCCGGACTACCTTCTCCAACCTGAATGACCTACAAAACAAAACATAAGGCGGACAATTTCGGCGTAAACCCTCCAATACTTGAGTCAGTATCCATATAAAGTGATAATAATAAGAGATCATGAGAATAATCTTGATTCTTTCCCATAAGAATCATGTGTCCCGTGATTCTATGATCACTAAAGTTATGAAATAAGAGTTTGACTCCCTTATTTATAAGATTATTTAGATTTGTTCAAAAAACAATAGGATTTTTTCATAAGTTGAGATTAAATCTCCTAAATATACTATTGGAGAATATATGTTATATTTAATGTATTTAATTTAATCTAGAGTGGGCCTCAAGTTAGGTCAAACTATATCTTGTATATATTGCCTTCGAAATCAATAGAAAGATAGATTCGGCACCCAAATTAATTCTTCATGGTATCAGAGCCTGATGACCTCGATCAAATGGAGGATTGGGACAGTGTTAATTGTATGCTAATCGGGTGGATCGTTCAATCCATAGACGAGTCCATTCTCTCTACAATCACATATTTTGATACCGCCAAGGAGCTCTGGGATGACATACAACAGAGATTCTCTATTGGTAATGGCCCTCGGGTCCAACAACTTCGTTTTGATTTGTCCCGCTGTACTCAAAACGGTCGGGAAGTTTCGATCTATTACGGAGCTTTAAAACAACAATGGGATGAGTTATCAAATTATACTCAGACCCGTACCTGTACGTGTGGAAAGTGCACATGTCAGTGGGCTGTGCGGGAAGGACACAATCGCGACGAAGAACGTGTTCACCAATTTCTCATGGGGCTCGACGACTGCTTTTCCACCGTTCGTCCCAATGCCCTGGCTCAAGACCCGCTCCCAGGACTTAATCGAGTCTATGCTATGGCAGTTCAAGAAGAAAGACAACAACAGGTTACCAAATATCATGACCAGAAACCCGATGGGGGTGTGTTTGCCGCGCAGTCCACTCGTCGGTCGGCTCGAACCATGCGCCGCGATCAGCCTTCTCCTGCTGGCGAACGTCGTCCTACGAGGCCTGCACAATCTAGACAGCGTGATGACAAGCGGTCCGAGACAACAGACGACGAGCGGTGAATAGATCGCCTACTCTCCGATCGCCCCTACTGTTCGATCTGCCGACGTTTAGGTCACGACACCAAGCGTTGCTTTCGGGTTCTTGGCTACCCGGACTGGTGGACGGGGCCCCGTGACCCGATCGACCCTTCGACAGTTACTGGGAATGATTTATGGTCTTCTGCTGGGAACTGTACTCCGGGGCGGGCTAATGTTGCGCAATCGCGATCTGCTGGAAATTCTTTCGCAGCCGCACTATGGGCTGGTGATCGGGCAGGAACTAGTTTAACAGACTTACAATGGTCCAATTTAATGAATATTTTAAATGTTCCTAAATCTGATTCTAGTCTGCAGCTATCGGGTAAGCCTCGTTTTCAATGGATTATTGATTCTGGTGCCTCCTTTCATATGACCGGGCAGTCTGATTTGTTATCTGATTTGTTTAATGTGGATCCGGCTACTATTCTTATACCTAATGGGCTGTCTACGACGGCACAAACAGCGGGCACTCTGTCTTTAAGTGACCGTTTAATTCTTCATAATGTGCTTGTGGTTCCAAATTTGACATGCAATTTAATTTCTTGTGCTCAATTATTGAAGAATCAGGATTGTGTTATCACTTTGACTGATAAGTTATGTGTGTTACAGGATCGTATCTCGATGACGCTGATTGGAGCGGGTGAGGAGCGAAATGGAGTCTACTGGTTTAGTGCAGCGGCACCGACTGCACGTTCTTCACGGATGGATGTCGATTCGCCTGCTTTATGGCATTCTTGAGTTGGTCATCCTTCTATTTCTGTTCTTCAAAATTTACCTTTTGTCAAAATAAATGGCTCCCTGGACCCATGTGATAGTTGTCATCGCGCTAAACAAACTCGCTCTTCGTTTCCAATAAGTCATTCGCATGCTTTCGAGATATTTGATTTAATACATTGTGATGTTTGGGGTCCCTATCGAACCCCTTCTATCTCTGGTGCTCGTAATTCTTGACATTAGTAGATGATTATTCCCGTGGTGTATGGATTTATTTGATGAAAAACAAGTCTGAAGTTGCTACTTTAATTCCCAATTTTTATGCCATGGCCAAAACTCAATTTCAAAAGTCTATTAAATGTTTCAGAAGTGATAATGGCATAGAATTTGTTTGTTTGCAATCCTACTTTGATAAACATGGCATTCGGTTTGAAACCTCTTGTGTCGGGACACCCCAACAAAATGGTCGGGCTGAACGAAAATATCGTCATATTCTTAATGTTGCTAGATCTGTGCGTTTTCATGCAAACTTACCTTTGGATTTTTGGGGTGATTGTATTTTAACAGCTGGGTATCTAATCAATAGAACACCGACTCCATTATTACAAAACAAAACACCTTTTGAGATTATATATGGTCGTCAGCCTAGTTATGCTCATTTGCGTACTCTCGGATGTCTTTGCTATTCCTCCATTGTTCCTAAGACCACTAATAAGTTTGACGCTCGAGCTAGACAATGTGTTTTCATTGGATATCCCAAACGACAAAAAAGATGGCAAGTAATGGATTTAGAAACTAAAGAACGATTCGTTTCTTGCGATGTTATCTTTTACGAATCGCATTTTCCCTTTAAAAATAACCAGATCCTAGTTGAAAATGTCTCTGAACAACCTGACACATTACATCCCGCTACTTTCGATTCTAGTCCCTTCTCCCACACGCAGACGGATGACAGGGGGAGTGGGATCCAACCTCCGCCCGTGCTCGTTCAAGAACCAATCTCACACCCCACAAACAACCAAATGCAGACAGACGACAGGGGGGGTGGGATTCAATCTCCTTCTATCCCTTTTCAAGCCACATTATTACCTAGCACCTCAAACGACCAATCACAGCCAACAAATAGGGAGAGTGGGGTTCAATCTCTTCCTGTCATTGTTCATGACTCTACCCGTCGTTCTACCCGTGATCGTACTCCATCTGTGAAGCTCCGTGACTTTGTTTGTAACACTGTGCAACAACCGGCAGCTCCTTCGTCTTCTTCATCTCAACCATCAGTTTCGTCAGGTACATCTTTTCCCATATCTCATTATATTACTTATGATCATTTTTCGTCCAGCCATACTGCTTTTCTTGCTGCCGTTCAGTCTGTTGCAGAACCTCGCACATTTGCTGAAGCTGTGCGCAGTTCACACTGGCGTGAGGCCATGAAGGCTGAAATTGCAGCCCTTGAGCGCAATGGGACGTGGTCTATTACAGAACTTCCCAAAGGGAAGAAACCCATTGGTTGTAAGTGGGTTCTTCGGGTCAAGTTTTATTCTGATGGGTCTGTTGAGAGATATAAGGCTCAGTTAGTTGTCTTGGGCAACAATCAGAAAGAGGGTATTGATTTTCATGAGACTTTCGCACATGTTGCCAAAATGGGCTCCGTTCGTACTTTCTTAGCTGTTGCAGCTGCTAAGAATTGGGAATTGCATCAGATGGATGTCCATAATGCCTTTCTTCATGGCGATCTACATGAAGAGGTATATATGAAACCCCCTCCTGGATTTACGGGAGTTGCCACGGGCCAATTCTGTAGGCTCAATCGTTCTTTGTATGGTTTACGTCAGGCTCCGCGAAACTGGTTCGCGAAATTGACATCTGCATTACGCAGGTTTGGTTTCACACAGTCTCGTGCGGATTACTCTTTGTTCTCTTATACTCGATCTGGCATCTGTATTCATGTTCTGGTTTATGTTGATGATCTGATTATTACGGAAAATGACTTGTCTGCTTTGTGTCACTTCAAGGCTCAGCTTAGTTCTTGTTTTCATATGAAGGACTTGGGGTCTTTGAAGTACTTTCTGGGTATTGAGATTGCTCGTTCTGCTGATGGCCTGTTTCTGTGTCAGCGGAAGTACACACTTGATATTCTTACTGAGGCTGGTCTCCTTGCTAACAAGCCTTGTGATTTTCCTATGGATACAAATCAAAAGCTTGTTCTATCCACTGCACCTCCTTTTCAGGCTCCTGATAGGTATCGTCGTCTAGTTGGTCGTCTCATCTACTTGACTATCACTAGACCCGAAATCTGTTATGCTGTTCATACTTTGGCTCAGTTTATGCAGTCTCCTACCACTGATCATTGGGATGCTGCTACTCGGGTTCTTCGTTACCTTAAAAGTCATCCAGGGCAAGGCATTTTACTACGAAGCGATTCTTCTTTACAGCTTACGGCTTACTGTGATTCTGATTATGCTACGTGCCTTATGACTCGTCGATCTCTGACAGGTTATTTCGTTCAGCTTTGTTCATCTCCTATATCTTGGAAGACCAAGAAACAGAAGACTGTTTCCCGTTCATCTGCTGAGGCAGAATATCGAGCAATGGCTACTGTTTGTTGTGAGTTACTCTGGCTCAAAGCCTTGCTGCGATCTCTTGGTGTTAATCATTCTTCACCCATGCATTTATTTTGTGACAGTCAAGCCGCTCTTCATATTGCTGCTAATCCTGTTTTTCATGATCGGACTAAGCACATTCAAGTTGATTGTCATTTTATCCGTGACTTGTTACTTGCTGGGACTGTTCGTACAGCTCATATCCGGACACATTCTCAGCCTGCTGATATCCTTACTAAGTCGCTTGGCGCTCCAYAGTTTCARTTYTTGTTGGGCAAGTTGGGCATTCGGGATTTACATGCTCCAACTTGAGRGGGAGTATTGGAGAATATATGTTATATTTAATGTATTTAATTTAATCTAGAGTGGGCCTCAAGTTAGGTCAAACTATATCTTGTATATATTGCCTTCGGAATCAATAGAAAGATAGATTCGGCACCCAAATTAATTCTTCATATACTCAATTTTCACAATAAGAAAATATTCTCATACTAGTCTTCATACTTTCCATTATTTCATAATAACCATAAAAGATTATTATTATCATGTTATCGACCTGACGGGGCCCAATAACCATATTTAAACATAAAGTCACATTATCATATATAACGGGACCTAGAACTTTTTACGTCTTTCGCTACCTTTTTACGATATATAGGCGAGTCAATTTCTAATGTCGTATAGATACTAATCCTTCTAACTTCAACAATGCCAACCCAAAAATGGATATAATTGCAAGTTTACCTATGACAATTATGAAGGACAGAACAATACATGAAGGAAAAGTCCAATGTCAATACATTAGAAAGCTTTGATAATGTTTGTCCAAAGAGGGTACAAATAATAAGAAGAAGAATCAATAAACGATTGATGATCTTCCTTTATTAACTCACTCCAACCCCATCCACAATTCAGATATCATCACCATCACTTGACAGTAACAATCTTGATAATAGATGCAGTTCCAATTCGATGAAGTGCCACAACAGCATCTCCCACCTCGCAGAGCCCTTTACTTTTACCATGCTGAAGCGCAAACTCCAACGCCTCCTCTGTCGACTCTTCACGAGAAGCCCTCGCAGACCCAGCACACAAAATAGGAACCAACCCCCTGAATATAAGGCTGTGCCTAGCTGGCGACTCGTCGCTGCATGACCAATCAAACGAATCCGTCTTGATTTCCGGAACCACAACCGACAGTATCGGCATGCCCGGCCTGTACTTAGCCACCAGCTTCGCCGTGCTCCCACCTCTAGTCAGGACCAATATAAGAGCCGCTTTAGCCGAGTTAGCCGTCCGTACCGCTGATGAGGCAAGGCTCTCCAACGGGCTCATGGGGACAGGCGCATTTGCCGTTAACCGTTTAAACACATCCCCATACTCAATAGTGCTTTCGGCCTCCACACATATCTTGGACATTGTACGGACCGCGAGGTCTGGATAAGCTCCCGCGGCTGTTTCGCCACTGAGCATTACACAGTCCGTTCCGTCAAGAACAGCGTTGGCAACATCAGTGGCCTCTGCCCGAGTAGGCCTCGGGGACTTGATCATCGATTCCAACATCTGTGTTGCGGTGACAACTGGCTTCCCATGGATGTTGCACTTGTAGATCATCACCTTCTGAGCTAAGAATATCTTCTCGATAGGGATTTCCATTCCTAGATCTCCTCTTGCCACCATGAACGCATCTGAATTCGCGAGGATCTCATCGAAATTTGCCACCCCTTCTTGATTTTCAACCTTGTAAAAACAAAATATAACAAGACTTCAATAGGGAATTCATGGTTTTTGCTTCCATGTTTTTTCAACTTATTCACACTCTTTTACTTTTCTTTTCCACTAGTCACTTCAACCTATTTCAAGTTTCTATGTTTGATTGGTTGAGAAAATTGTTACATACCTTAGACATGAGAAGGATGGTTCTGGCATGTTCACCCAGCAACTTCCGAACCTCCACCAAGTCGGAACCTTTGCGAACAAAAGAAAGAGCGATCATGTCGATTTTATTTGGAACACCCCATTTCAAAATATCTTCCTTGTCTTTCTCCGTCAAAGTCGGGAGATCGACAATGACACCTGGCAGGTTGACATTCTTTCTCTCGCCAAGAACCGCGGTGTTCTCACAGCGGCACCGTACTAAGCCTTGTTCTACGTCACAAGTCAAAACAGTGAAAGAGATTGTACCATCGGCACAGAGTATGACACTTCCTGGGCTTACGTCCTTGGCCAACTTTTTGTAGCTCATGCAGATCATTTTGTCATCGCCCTTGATGCTGTAGTCGGTGGATATTGTGATCTCTTGGCCCAGTTTCAGTTGGACGGGCTTGCCATCTTTCAAGAACCCGGTTCGGATTTCCGGACCCTGTGTTACGACAATACATGAACGGAATTATGCTTATTAACAAAGTTTGGTGCTATTAATTAATAGGAAAAAAAGCATATTAGAATTTCATTAATTTATTAAACGATTAATAAATAATCTCGTTTACATAATACTTTCTATCCGTCTTAATTTGGGAGTATCATGTAATGCTCGATCAATTAATAATCTTAATCTCACTTAAATAATATTTTTTGTCGGTCCCGACAGATTTGGAAGCTATATATTAGATCACTATATCATTATCTTATTTAGTAGTAATTTCCATTTGATCTATTAGATAAAGATACGACACTTTAAAATATAACATTTTACCGTGACGTGTCCTATTTTATAATTTATATGTCATAAGCATGTCCACGTGTCGTGTCTCATGTCCATTTCTCGTTTAGTTGCAACCTAACTTTTATCCCAACCCCGTCCATCCACCCCGTTGAAAACTTTATATACCCATTTAATTTATTTATTAACCTCTCATTTAATTCAAACTAAGTACATAAGAGGGATAATTGCTGTATAAGTATATTTAGATCAGCAAACTAGTATATTTGGATAAGCGTTAATTTCCAAATAATCATCTAACTTCTCTCTTATCTCATTTAGTAAAAACATCCCAAATCAAAATTCACCCTTATTTCGCTCTTGATAAACTCTAGATTCATAGCAACTCCATCTTCTCTGACCAAAACTGCAGTCCATCTTCTCTGACCAAAACACCAGATTTGTCTCCACCTTCGCCGATGGTGACTTGCGTTAAAAAACCCAGAACGACTCAGTTCCTAGCATTTGGGTTACGGGTTCTCGGGTTTTTCTTGGAAATCGAGATTGACCTGGTCTCACTTTATTTGTGGATTTTTTTGGGTGGATTTTGCCCCGGTGGGACGTGGGGTTCAAACTCATATATATTTAGGGAAAGAAGGCCTGTTCTTATAATTTCTTTAAAAGGAGATATAAATTATTTATTTATCTTTTAGATGTGTAATCCTTTTCCATTATTATCCTTGTGAATGATTTTTCATGTTACAAAAGTTTTCTTTCTTTTTGTCTGGGTAATGATTTTTTTTTTTATAGAAAACCACAGTACAATTAATTATATCTGAGTTTAGTCGGATTCTGTATTTTGATTGGACTTCAGTTCTAAATTGAAATGATTAGCATGAAACTTATTATAAGTAGTATAAAATTAATAGGGTAGAGTGTAATTTATTATGAGTACTATAAAATTAATTGGGATTTCCTCTGGTAGTATGAAATTTAATATAAAATTTAATAAGAATAGTATGAAATTCATTAGATGTAGTATGGAATTCTACAATTCTCTTCTTTAGAGATTTAAAGAAAAAGATAGGAAAAAACAAGTCAATAAGAGTTTTTCATTGATATAAGAATTTTAATGTTTTTAGTATGAAATTCAACAAACATTACTTAATTAACATAAATAGTAAGCAATTAACTTGAGTGGTTTGAATTTAACATGGATTTAAATATATTTTACTTGAACAAAATTTGGGAAAAATAAAAGTAAATTAAGAAATTGGTTACGAAGGGTAAAATAGTACTCTTTTAGGGGATAATTCTCAAATAATACATTTAGATTAGCCTCAGTTCCCAAATAATTATCTAATATTATTTTTTTCCCATTTAAATTATGGGCGCGGATATACGCACCCCAAAATATTTTAGACAAAAATAGTCATAAATAAAAAGACTAAAATAACCTTACCACAATATATAATTAAAATTAAAAAAAAATAAAATTCATCCAATTATATATATATATATATATATATTATATATATATATATATATATAAAACCTAAATTAAGATGATGATTAATATGGAAGGAGGACAAAGGCTAACACACTATTATCACTCGTCCTTCTTCTCTCACTACAAAAAACTCTCCCCCCTTTTTTAAAAAAAACACCCAGGTGGGCCCCCATGGCATCCACCACCACCACCGCCGCCGCCCCTCCACCATAAAAAGATCGTCGTCATCATGGGCCCCACCGGCTGTGGAAAGTCCAAGTTCTCCATCGACCTCGCCTCCAGATTCTTTCCCTCCTCCGAGATAATCAACTTCGACAAAATCCAGATATACCGTGGCCTCGACATCACCAGCAACAAGACTCCGCCACCGGACTGGAAAAATGTCCCCCCCCCCCCCCCCCACCTCCTCGGCGAGTTCCACCCCAACGAGTCCCACCCCGAGTTCACCGCCGCTGACTTCCACTCCGCCGCTATCTCCGAGATGGTCTCCCGTCGAAAAACGCCCTTCCTCGTCGGCGAGTCCAACTTGTTCTACGCGCTACTGGCGAAGAAGTTCAGCCCCGCCGCCGCCGCGAGCGTCTTCGGCGAGTCGAAGCCGGAGCCCGACCCGTCCCCGTTCTGCAAGGAGCTCCGGTATAGTTGCTGCTTCATCTGGGCCGACGTGTCGCCGTCGGTGCTGAACGAGTACATGGGGAAGCGGGTCGCGAGATGTTGGACTCCCAGATGCTGGAGGAGCTAGCCGAGTATTTTGCCAGCGCCGGGCCGTGCTCGGGGAGCGAGTCGGGCTGAGCAAGGCGATCGACGTGCCGGAGTTCGAGAGGTATTTCGAGAGGTGCGGCAGCGATGATGACGTGGAGAGGAAGAGGGCGTACGAGGAGGCATTTTCCTGTGGACAATTTGCCAAATCAAATGCAAAGCCGTAATAGAAAAAACAGTTTTACAGATAAAAATGAAAGCTAGGAGAACAAAGAATTAGAATAATTGAAAACAATAAGTACAGTTGGTAATCACCTGTCCTTCTTAGTGACTAGGGTTTAGTGTATGGAAATTTGGAGGTTTTTTCCTGACGACCCTGAAATTGAACGAGATAAGTAGACGTTTGCAAAGGTTTGATGGATTTCTATGTTTTGGTGGACAAGTATGACGGCAGAGGAATGGCAAATTGTGGCTGGAGTTTTAAGGAGGTGCCGGCTTCTCCGGGGTGGACAGCGGCGGGAGAGAGAATAAAAAAATGGAATGATCCAAAGGGCTTAATTGCAATTTTGGTTCTCTATTTTTATTAGTATATTATTTATTATATCATATGGGGCAAAATGGGGTGTTTGTGGGGTTGATTTAGTAAAAATAAATGTATTTTAAAAATTTTTGGGGTATTCTCATTAATTGGGGTCAACTAATAATATTTTGGGGTGCGTATATCCGCACCCTTAAATTATATACATCCCATTAAATTATAATTATAACTATATTTATCAAAAATACCCTTGCAACTAAAAAATTTAATATTGTATATATGTGTGTGTATTTATACAGCCAACGCAATTCATTAGCAATTTGTTTAACCTTCCTGTGGTCACCTCTTTCATCTCACTCTCTTCCCTTTGACCTCACCCACACGTGAACACACATCTAATGACGATAACCTTGGCGCGAGACAGCGAGGAAATGTCGGTGGCTTTCAAGCAGCGACGGAGCTGAGTTTCCGACGAAAATACATTGTGTTTGTCTGGATACTATTCGGTGGCCCTGTCCTTTTGAACCCAGAGGCTCGGATCAGTTGAAATCATTTCTGTGAGTCAAATCCCCATCGATTTGGATGGTTTGGTTGAGACTGGGTGACTCGTCTAAGTCCGGTGACACGGCGGATGAGATGGCTTCGAGCCGCCGCCACTATTCTCTTTCTCTCATTTTTCTTTTTGGTTTCTTTGCTTCTGGTGGCTGTCGTGAATTAACTTGGTGTCTGGACTTTGATAGCTTTAATTGTTATTTAAGGGGGTGTCCTCAACATAGAATTTGTGGAATTTAAAATTTCACAATAATCTAGGTGTCCTCAAATTGGATTTCTATGAAATACATCAAATTTTGTGTTTATCGACTTGGATTTTAATGGATTCAACGAAGATCCAGTGTCCTCAAGCATTTTACGAATTTCATGGATTTCTTCTATAAGTGGATTTGAATGGATTTTCATAGAATTCTAAGACATGTTTATGAAGGAAATACTCTATACAAAACATAACCTCAACCCCTCGGAATTCGAATTCCATTTTCCTAAAAATAGTAATAACAACAACAACAACAATAATAATATTGATAATATAATAAAAAAAATAATAGCACTAATAATTATTATAATAATAATAATACATTATTATTATTATTACTATTTATTGTTATTATTGAGTGAAAAAGAATAAATATATTTTTTCCCATATATCTCTGCCCACATATTAATTTATATATTTTTTTAAGCTTTCAATAAAACTTGTACCTTAATTATTATTTTTGTATGACAATAACTTTAAATTAGTACTATTCTACAAATATGATGATTATTATTATTATTTTGTATTTTAAGTTGATTCTAAGTTTTGTGAATAGCCACCATACATTTGCTTTGTAATCTTATTTCGATTGCTAACATCTTTTTTTATGGATCACTTAGTAAAAAAAAAATTATCATTATATATATATATGTGTGTGTGAGTGAGTGCGCGCCCGCGCGTGTAATGATTTTCTATTTTTCTTAGACACCTTGAGAATTATTAGTTGATAAATATTTATTACATCATCTTGATAGATGCATTTTTAAAAAAATATGAATTATCTCCAATAATGTTATTTTTAGTTGAATAATTATTTTAGCAACAATATTCTATAAAAAAAAATTGTACTTTAATCATGCCAAATTACATTTATATTAATGACTTTGTTTGAATACTTGCATTTTTTATGATTACGAAGTTATTATATTTACATAAATTCATTAATTATATGTTGATAAAATTCAACAATTTCTATTAGAATATTTTAAAATCCACAAAATTCTATTATATAAGAATCCATAAAATTCCATTAAAATCACAGAATTCATAATAGAATCCATAGGATTCTTTAAAATATATGAAATTACAAATATTTAAAAATCCTTCAAAATTTGTGTCGAGGACACCCCTTAATTTTGCACATCGACTAAGATGGCTAGTTTTTTGTTGTAGATTTTGTGAGGGCTACCATCTCATTATTGATTACAAGTACCAAAAGTCAAGCATTTTTGGTGCTACGAAGTTTAGCTTTTTATTTTTGTTAAGGAAATAACTGATTAGAGTGACAAGAGTGATTGGTTACATTGTTTATTGTTTGTTTTTTTTAATTATTTTTGCATTTTTCTACTAATTTTTGTGTTTGCCTTCTATATTCCTAGATATAATATCGGTCTTAATAAACTTGAGAAAAACATATATTATAATCATAATTTGAAGTCTTAGTATGATACTTAATAGGATTAATATATAATTTAATACGGTTGGTATGAATGAAAGTGTTAGTATAAAGTTGAACATGTTAGTATGAATTTTAACGGGTGTGGTATAAAGTCTCATGATGTTATATGATATTTATGATGGTACGGAATTTTAACATGTAGTATGCACAAAGTAAAATTACACGGATTATTTCACAAGATATAGTAACATGTAGAAGTATGAATTTTGACCGAATTAAATTTGGAAAAAAAATTGAAAAGGAATTTTAATAAAATATGGATAGTAAATTTAATATAGTAATCTTATATAGTATTATTTTGGAAGAAATATTTTACTAATACCCCAAAAAAATCTTTCTTATATCGAAGAACAATGTTTTTGTAAAATGTAAAATAATATTTTACTTTATAAAATAAAATATTTATTAGATTGAATAACCTACGACAAACTTATTGAAGTAGTGCAAAAATACAATAGTTCGGGATTATGAGATATTAATATCAAATTCCCATCTAATTTTAAGCATGCTAGACAAAGCATTTTTATTCCATTTTTGATGAAAGGGCACCAATTATGAATTGGCGAATTTCAATTTTCCATTCTACTAATATTTAACTGAATATCAATCCAAATTTAGAAACTGGCAAGTTGTACTTTCCATTTTCAACTCTCCATCAATGAGATTTCTAACCTTGGTGTCTAGCATAACGGCGCAGAGGATGCCGGTACTCTCCATGGCCTTGTGGAGGTTGTCGAGAGTCTCCTGGTGGTACTCATGCGATCCGTGAGAGAAGTTGAACCGGGCCACGTTCATCCCGGCCCGAAGCAACTTCTCCACCATGGGCACAGACCGAGACGCCGGCCCCAACGTGCATACGATCTTCGTCTTGGGTCGCCTTTCGACCCCGACAATATCTCCTTCCTTCTTCTCCACCATGGCCGCCTTGCTTATTTCTGGATCTGAAGAATGGAACAGAGGAATCTTTCTTTTGAGGTTCAAAAAGAAGAAATAACTCCAATTTAACACCACTCACTATCTCTATCTCCCTCTCGCACAAGGCAGGCAGCGGCACACGTCACATGAAAGTGGAATAGTTAGTTTACTTTCTATATAACAAAAGCATTTGTAATTACTATTTTTCGAGTTTTATCTTTTCCATTCTTAATTAATTAATTATTCATTATTTACTCATTTCGTATAATTAAATAAAAGTATATATGAAAATAAAACTATATATATAATAACAATTAAAGGTGGTCAACGGTTTGGCCGGGCAGTTCAAACTACTCCCTCCGTCCCAAAATAATAGTCATGCGTTTGATTTCACACAAATTAAGAAATGATTAGTTTATATAGTTAAGTCATTAATGTAGTTAGTATTTTTTTAATTATACCCTTCTTTCTTAAATTTATTAATGTCAAGTAATGCTTATAGAAATCAGTGTTGGAATTAGTATATTTATTATTGGAATAATAAGATTTTACATTGTAATCATCAATTTACAATTTACCATGTAAAAAACTAGTATTTCAAAAATATTAATTAAGGGTATATGTGGAAATGAAAATTTAATGATATGTTAAATATAGTAACTGGACTATATTTGTGAGACCAATGAAAATAGAATATTGGACTATTTTTAGAATATTGGACTATTTTTGTGGGACGGATAGACTAATTGTGAAGCTAGAATGATTGTATTTGAGAAGGTAATTTTGTAAACCGTAGATCCCGTTGATATCTCCCCGTCTCTTTATCTCTTGTTACCCTGTTGGCAAATGGCCACTACCCGCGGGAAAGCAAGCTTGTCTTATCCAAATGAAGTGGAATATGCAGTTGCAATTTGCAGGTAAAGAAAGTAATGGGCTGTCCCCACTCCAACTTTGATGCTTGCCTGTAGAAAAAAAAAATGGGAAAATTTCCTTTTAGTTATATATAATAGAAACTAAATCCTATAAAATCTTACTAATCTTTTTATTCCCATTTAAAATAAATACATACCATATAGTCCGTATTGATTAGTACATTGACAAATCTGCCCCAATAAACTGAAGAGACAAAAACCCCACCAAGATAGAAAGAAACGCATATTGAGAGAATGATTGACGCAATCAGATTTCACTGTCCACGCCGATCGCCAATACACGGTATTGGATTGTAAAGTGATTTGTATTCATTGTTGTGTATTTTACAAAGAATTACATACTCCTTTATATAGGGTCAAAGATAATTTGTACAAGGAAAGAGAATAATTTAAAAAACTAATTTAAGGGATCTCGATTGATTCTTATTTGTATGATTGATCCCTAATTTGTCTTGATTGATTTTTGATTGATTCCAACACTCCCCCTCAAGTTAAGTGGCGGGATCACCGATACTCAACTTGCCGAGAATTTCTGCAAAACTTTTGGAATTTATGGCCTTGGTCAAGATGTCGGCGAGCTGATCTTTTGATCGCACAAATGGTAGCGCCACGATTCCACCCTCGATCTTTTCTTTGATAAAGTGTCTATCCACCTCGACGTGTTTCGTTCTGTCGTGTTGCACTGGATTTTGTGAGATACTGATGGATGCTTTGTTGTCACAAAACATTTGGCATGTTTTCAATGAATGGAGATTTAATTCAACCAATAGTTTTCTAAACCAAAGAACTTCAGTTAAACCACTTTTGATTCCTCTAAACTCCGCTTCGGCACTTGAGAGGGCCACTACTTTTTGTTTTTTGCTTCTCCAAGAGACGAGGTTGCCTCCAACAAAGGTAAAGTATCCAGCTGTAGATCTTCTGTCGATTGGGTTTCCAGCCCAGTCTGCGTCTGTATAGGCTTGTATCTCCAGATATCCGGTTTTCTTAAACAGCAGTCCATATCCAAAGGTTCCTTTCAGATATCTTATAATTCTTAGCGCAGCCTCCAAGTGATCAGTTTGAGGTCGGTGCATAAACTGACTTACAATACTAACAGCGTAGGCAATATCTGGTCGGGTATGAGAAAGATAAATCAGTTTTCCTACAAGTCGCTGGTATCTCCCTCGATCTGCTAGTTTTGCCCCCTCCACGATTCGTAGCCCATGATTCACAGTGATGGGTGTATCAGCTGGTTTGCAATCTAGCATTCCTGTCTCAGCTAGAAGATCTAGAGTGTACTTCTTCTGGTTGATGAAGATTCCCCCTTTTGATCTGAGTACTTCGATCCCGAGGAAGTATTTCAAATTCCCTAGATCCTTCATCTCAAACTCTTTAAACAAATTCTCTTTCAACTTCTTGATCTCTTCTAAATCGTCACCTGTTATAATCATATCGTCTACATAAATAATCAAACAGGTAATTAGTTTACCTCGTTTTTTCAGAAATAGAGTGTGATCTGAGTTGCTCTGTTGATACCCATATTTTTTCATAGCTGTGGAAAACCTCCCAAACCAAGCTCTCGGGGACTGTTTAAGTCCATATAAGGTTTTCTTTAATCTGCAAACCTCGCCATCTTCAAATTCACTTGAGAGGCCCTGGGGTGCTTCCATGTAAACCTCTCCTTCCAATTCCCCGTGAAGGAAAGCATTTGTAACGTCAAACTGATGAAGTGTCCAATCTTTGTTGACAGCAATGGAGAGTAGAACTCTAACAGTGTTCATCTTTGCTACCGGTGAGAAGGTTTCTGCATAATCTATCCCATATGTTTGTGTGTACCCTTTTGCAACTAGCCGAGCTTTGTATCGTTCAATAGATCCGTATGATTTTCGTTTAACTTTGAACACCCATCTGCATCCTACTAATTTTTTTCCTTCTGCCAACTGGCATTTATCCCATGTGTGATTCCGGGCTAACGCATCCATCTCTTTTTTCATAGCGTTCTTCCAGTGTTCGGATTTGAGGGCCCTTTCTACTATTTGTGGGATTTCTTCTTCATACAAAGCTGCTTCGTAGGCTGTAGCAACTTTGGTTAGATTTCCTTTGGCGTAATTCCCAATAGAGTACTGAGTTTTTCTCGAGGGTTTCTCGGGGGTATATCGTTTGGGAGGAATTCCTCGATTACTCCTGGGTGGTAACACATATCGATCTTCCTGTTCAATCGCTGGAAAAAGATTGTTAGAAGATTCAGAAATAGAGGTAGGTTCCGAAACTCTTACCTCGGATATCAGTGGCAGAGGAGACATAGGTTCTGGCAGCGGAGCTGTAGATTGTGTTTCAGTGTTTGAGATTGGCTCAGTGGCGAAGTTAACTTTCTCTGTTGGATCTTCTTCCGAAACTGGCATTGGCAACCAACTTAGTAGGTCAATCTCACTTCCTTTCTCACTCTCCC
>BMAC01001440.1:56457-84284 GCA_014905375.1 Phtheirospermum japonicum
AGCAGCCAAAGACTCGAGGTTGAAGTGTAAGGGCGAGAGGTATTTTTGCGAGGGTGGATAATTTTTGTAGCGGGGTTTTAAGTTGGAGTGTCTTGGTAGGAAGGCGATTCAGTAGGTAGACAGAGGTRGCAACTGCTTCAGGCCAGAAATATGYGGGTACACGAGACTCAATCATCATGGCACGTGTCATTTCAAGAAGGATTCGATTCCTCCTTTCGGCAACACCATTTTGTTCTGGAGTATGGGGACATTTGGTTTGGTGGATTATTCCTTTTTGCTGGCATAAGGTTTTCATGGAATTATTGATAAATTCCCCCCATTATCGGATCTCAGTGTTTGGATATTTTTTTGAAATTGATTTTGTACCATTGTACAGAAGTGTGTGAACTTTTCAAACACTTGAGATTTATTTTTYAAAAAATATACCCATGTCATCCTAGTGCAATCATCAATAAAGAGCAAAAAATATTTAAAACCTTGTCCACCCACAATGGGTGAGGGACCCCAAACATCAGAGTGKACTAAAGAAAATATAGAGTTAACTTGTGTATTATTTGGTTTAAAGGATTGTCTGTGGCTCTTAGCCAAAACACAAGTTTCACAAGATAAAGTTTTATTTTGCACTAGTTCTGGGAATAAAAGTTTGAGATAACCCGTGGAGGGATGTCCCATCCGTCGGTGCCAAAGCCGGGTTTCTCGGTCTGTAGATCCATGAGCGAGCATCACTTTTCCTTGTTGAGTTATCTCATCCACATAGTACAACCCGTTTTGCTCAGTGCCACGTCCAATAATCTCCCCCGTCCTGATATCCTGTAGAAAATAAAAGTGAGGATGCATCAGCATTGTACAGTTAAGTTCTTTCGTGACATGGCTAATTGACATTAGCTTATGAGAAAATGACGGAACATATAGACAATTTGACAGTCGTAAAGTGGGAGAAATTTCTATA
The DNA here is from genome assembly GCA_014905375.1 of Phtheirospermum japonicum. Classification (NCBI taxonomy): domain Eukaryota; kingdom Viridiplantae; phylum Streptophyta; class Magnoliopsida; order Lamiales; family Orobanchaceae; genus Phtheirospermum; species Phtheirospermum japonicum. The sequence goes on from BMAC01001440.1 coordinate 57,407, forward strand.
GTTCCAGCCCCTTCCACTCGAGTTAAGTCACCACTGGCAGTTTGAACATGCGTTCGGAGTGGTTTTGATAACTCAAGAATATCGGTTTTGTCAAAAGTCATTGTATTTGTGGCCCCACAATCGAAAATCCATCCTCTATCCTTTTTATCACAAAACTTTTGGGCTTGGTTTGCAGTGAAAATATTTAAGGGAGCATTTTTAAAAAATAACGGGTTAGTTTTAGTATTATGTAAGTAACTGGGTTTATTTTGTAAATCATGAGGTTGGTTGCGTATTTGAAAGGGAGTAGGGGTGGTTAAATTGTAAATTGGAGGAAAGTAAAGGGTTTAGTGGCAAATCACCAAACCCTATACCTGTCTCTCCCTCGTCTCCCTTGTCATAACCCGCCGCGCTGCTCCCCTTTTGCCCAAACCCTACTTCTGTCCTTCCCTCATTATAATTCGCCGCACGCCCCCTTCTGTCTGCCTTCGGGCTACTCACCGCTACCGCTGCTCCGGCTACCTCATGGCTATCCATTCCAATCGCTGACTTTCCCTTCGCCTGTGGGATTTTGTGGTTATCTTCCCACCAGTCGGGATATCCAACGAGTTGAAAACACATCTCTCTGGTGTGTTTTTGCATTCCACAGTGAGTGCACTGAAGCTTCGATTTGTCCACTTTTCCTCGCGATGACGGGTTTCCGGAGCGAGTTTGAGGTCCTCTGGTTGGCTGTCGATGTCCCTCTGGCCGTGGTGCGGTGTTGCGAGCTCCAAACCCGGCTCCTACTCCCGATGATGAGTCCGAATCGGTGGGATTGTAGTCGGGCGGCCTCCCTTCTCACCTTTGAGAACGCCGATTCGGCTGAGGGAATTGGTATCTCTTTGAGGATATCTCGCCGAATACCATCGTACTTGGTATCTAATCCGGAAAGGAATTGGTATAATCGCCGGTTTACACTGATTTTCCTATATTTATTGATTCCTTCCTCGCAGCAGCCGAGAGGGTTCGGCTCTCTTCGGTCGATGGTGAGCCATATCGCCTGTAATTGATTCCAGTAATCCTCCAAGGTAAGTTGGCCTTGATTGACTTTGTTGGCTTTTACCTCCAAATCGTAGATTTGGAACGGGTCTGTTCCACTCCCGTACGTGATTGCCAGGCTGTCCCATACGGCCTTGGCGGTCTGATGTTGAGCAAAGTTTGTTACTAATTTTCCTTCCATGTTTTGTATGAGCCATGAGAAAACAGACAAGTCTGTTTCCTCCCATTGATAAAAGGTTGGATCTGCTGCGTTTGGTGGTGGTGGTTGTCCAGTAATGTGGCTGGATTTTCCTCTGCTTCCTATGGCCACTCTCATGAGTCGAGACCACAGTGGGTAGTTGTTCCCATCTAGTTTAAATCCGAGTGTAACATTGTCGGAATTTCGTACTAGATTTGCAATCTAGAGGGTTAATTCATTATGTGCTGTGTTATTTGTGTTGGTTGTATTGGTTGTGAGGGTTGTCTGTGGATAGTTTGACATTTTGGATTTTATGTTTTCTTTTCAGGGAAAGAAAAGAAGGAAGAGGCTACTGCCTTGATCAAAAAACTGAAAAGAAAAATCGAGAAGCTATTGGAACAGAAAAAAAGGTTGAGAAGGTATTGGAACGATGATGATTTAGTTCTGAGTTCCTAGAATCATAATCTGCTCTGATACCATGTTAGAACATGGTATTGGATTGTAAAGTGATTTGTATTCATTGTTGTGTATTTTACAAAGAATTACAGACTCCTTTATATAGGGTCAAAGATAATTTGTACAAGGAAGCAGAATAATTTAAAAAACTAATTTAAGGGATCTCGATTGATTCTTGTTTGTATGATTGGTCCCTAATTTGTCTTGATTGATTTTTGATTGATTCCAACACAATAAACCACGATTCTCTGAATGAGATTTTAAACTACAAAACAACATACGATTTTTGTATTCCCTCCATTATACACGGTTGATAACACACAAAATCGATTGGTGTTGTTTGCAAATGGAGACTAATTGTAAGTAATCTATTCTATGGATTTTTTTTCAGAAAATTTTGTATACTCACGGAATATTTTTTTTTTCAGAAAATGTTTGTTCTTCTCATTTTCAATCTTCAGTATATTCTACCGTGAAATCCGTTGATTCCATAAGCTAATTTTTGTTCGGAATAATTTCGAATTTTTTCGAAATAGATCAAAATAATTTCATAATAGTTCCGAATTGTTTTGGAACACAAGAGAATAGTTCCGAATTTTTTGAGTTTGAAGCCTCTTGCAAAAGAGAGTTTTCATAATAGTTCCGAATTCTTTCGGAATGCATCAGAATAATTTCGTGATTTTCAAGTTCGCAGCCTCAGTTTGAAAAAGATAGTTTTTCAGTATAGTTGGTTTCGCAACGTAGTAGAATAGTTTCGAATTTGTCGAGTTTGCAGCCTCAGATTGCAAAACATGTTTTTCAGTATAGTTTCGAAATAATTCGGAACACAGCAGAATAGTTTTGAATTGTCTCGAATTGCACCAAATATTCCGAATACAAACATTAACAATCAGTTTCGAATAGTGTCGAATTGCAGTAGATAGTTATCACGAAAAAAAAAATCGTGAAAAACAGTTCACTTTCTTTGCAAACATATTATAATCTACTCGTTCAAAGAGTTTTAAATTAGTTCACCTTTCTTACAAACAGATTTTAAACTACTTGTCCAGAGAGTTTTAAATCTATGGAATACTTACTTTCTGGAATATTTAAATTAGGAACTAGTTTTTTCGAGTGAAGTAACAACAGATTCCAAACTACATGGTTAGGTGGTATATAACTAGTCGAATACAACCCTAACAAACAGATTCCAAACTACTCTATTAGGTAGTTTATAACTAGTCGAACATAGTCCTAATCTGTAGTCCAAATAATAACTATTTTTTTTTTAGTGAAGCGACCCTCTTTTTTAAGACTTTTTTCACTTTTCTTGTAGTGTTAGGTCATTCCGCACGTATTTTCAAGGTATTTTTTTATTCCAGTTTATGTAGTAGTTTAACATATAGTTTCCATGTATTTTCAAATTGAATCCCAACTACTCAAGTATTTAGTTTGTAAGTATTCAACTACACTCTTATTCCGTAATGCGAAGTAATTATTTCTTGTAATAGTTTTGAAAATTGGTGTTTTGGTTAGTGTACATGCAAATTTTGGTTAGTGAACGTGACTATCGTGACGACGTCGATGGATTTTGATGGGGCGTTTAACAGCTTTATTGCGTCGCGGGGTTTGGTATCGATGAACGTTAGCATTTCGCAGAGGCTGCCGTTTTTCGAGAACACGCTGGATACCGTGCACTCGATGCATGTGTTGAGTAATTGGATACCTGATACGATGCTTGAGTTCACACTGTATGATGTGTACAAAGTGTTGAGGCCAGGGGGGATATTTTGGCTTGATTGGTTTTCTGTTTCGGGTGGTAGCTGAATGCGACTTATGTGCCAATGTTTGACCGGGTCGGGTTTAGGAAGATACCGTGGAATACGGGCATGAAGGTTGACAGAGGTGTTGATAAGAACGAGTGGTATTTTTCTGCTCTGTTGGAGAAGCCGATGACTTGAGTTGTCGAACTTGTTTGAAAAAATTCTTTTTATCCTGCGCGAAGACGAAATTCAAAGAATTCAGAGACAAACGATGAAAACTAGGTTCGGGAGTAGGTTTGAAAACATCGAAGATTTTTCACTGTAGCAATGTTATATAGTAATGGATTATGTCTTTAATTGTTATTGAAGTACTGTAATTTTTTCAAGAAATACTGGTTAAAGCTTTTACAACAAATACAGATTGGAAGTAGTTTATGTAAAACAAGATGCTCTCATTGGTACTTGATGATCAATACTCGCTAAATCATGCTTAAACACTTTTTTTGTCCTGCTTTTCAAGATTCCAGAAACAGTTGATCAAACAAGTAATATACAATCAATCAATCAAATGAACTATTTGAAGCAATATACAGTTTCGAACCCCAAAAAACAAACCACTCACTTATTCGTATATGCATGCCGATAAATTCAAGCATTTTTCTTTTTACAAATTAGTTCCATTTCCATCATAAAAGCAACCCTACTTGGACTCCAACCTTGAAGTAGGATAATAAGCCCCACTGTAAGCAAACAGACTATCATTGCTATACGGATGCTCGGAGCCTTTGCTTGCCCCTTCGTAGCTCGCTCGTGGCAGCAGAATCGGCATCCTCATAATATTCTCAATCTCCTTACCTTATCCACCTCATTCATACTTGGCCTGTTATCACCTAACTCATTAACGCACCCGAAAGCCAATTCGACAAGTTTCTCAACATCAGTTTAATTTTAATTATTCAATCAGCTTTTTCACAAAATCATATAAGAAAACAAGAATAACATTAACACGCAGAGACATATAGTGAAGTTAATGACAGCAAAGATGAAAACCATGGCCGAATATGAGTTGCACATTATTTTTTGTTATACCTACTTCTGTACTACCTAACATGAATTTACGGGTTCTAGGATTAAAAACGTGCATGACGTATTCGATGATATTATCTATCCTATGACAACCGGAAGAATCTATCCTCCGTAAGTAGATGCACTTGAACAAACGATAAAATGGCGCCCCCTTAATGACCTCAAAATGTTTGGTGGTTATTTTATCCTTGTAGTCTGCAAATACGGTGACAATACTCGACATGCTGCATCTGAATTGCCTGAAAAAACTCTCTCAGTACGTTAGTCAGTAGTGGGTTTCATTTGATGGAACGACGAATATTGATTTTCACATCACAAACCAACAACATACAGTACAATAAGCACATATCCACATATACAAATACACAGTAGTCATAGTATTACTCAGTTTCTTACTCTTTCTTCTTTGTTGTCCTCTTCGGGATCTACATCTGCCCGGGGTCCCTGATTCACATACAAATAGTGCAGTTTCAATTAGATGAATAAGGTACAACCATATTGAAAATTCTATCAAATTCACGTAATTTTTGTAGTTTGGAATTTACAATTCCTATCTACCTAAACATATTTTATGTAGTTTAGTTAGTTAATGTAGTTTAAAATTTATAATTCTAAAATACATTAACGAAGTTTATGAATTATGGTTGCTTGATTGAAAAAAAAATTAAAAGAGTACATGATATTATGGGTACTGGATTTACAATTAAATAGAAAACTAAATGATTAGACAAAATAAAATTAGGAATCAGAAAAAAAAAATCTAATCCTTCTTTCTTTTCACCTCCTTGTTATAATCCCAAACAACATACATGTATTTCAATAATCCAAATTACATAACCGTTAAAAAGCCCTATAACATTTTTAATCCTAATGTACTCTGATGAAAATTGCATTTAAAGATTACGAACAACTATGTTAAAAAATCACAAACTACATAAACCAAATAACTGTTAAACTGACTTACATTTATAATTACAAAATACTCAAATGAAGTTTACAATTAAAGATTCGGAACTACCCTCTTAAACAATTGCAAACTACATAAACCACAAAGCTGTTAAAGGACCGTCCAACATTTAGAATCCCAAACTATTGTGTTAAAGATTTTAATTTAAAAATTACGTACTACTCTTTCAGATGATTCCAAACTAAATGAACCGCAAAACTATTAAAAAGCTTGTGACCAATTATAATCACAATATACTCTAATGTAATTTAAAGATTACGATCTACTTTGTCAAACAATTGCAAACTACATACGCCACATAACTGTTAAAAAGCCCTATAACATTTATAATCCTAATAAACTCTACTGAAAATCGCATCTAAAGATTACGAACTACTTTGTTCGAAAATCACAAACTACATAAACCAAATAACTGTTAAACTGCCTTCTAATATTTATAATTCCAAAACACTTAGTGGAACTTTACAATTAAAGATTCAGAACTACCCTGTCAAACAATTGCAAACTACATAAACCATAAAGTTGTTAAACGACCGTCTAACATTTAGAATCCCAAACTGCTCTGTTAAAAATTGTACTTTAAAAATTACAAACTACTCTTTCACAAAATCCCAAACAGATGAACCACAAAATCGTTAAAAAGCCCGCGACAAGTTATAATCACAAACTACTCTCTCGAAAACTACATTTAAAGATTACGATCTACTTTGTCTAACGATTGCAAACTACATAAACCACAAAGCTGTCAAAATGCCTTGTAACATTTATAATTCCAACCAATATTTCCAAACTCAGTACTAAACTACCATATCTCCATATTTCAAACTACTTTTTCAATTCCAAAAAACTTAACATACAATTCCAAACTGAGTAGTCTGCAATTACGCTATTTCAGAGTAGTAAGTAATTATCCAAACTACTTAAGTCAAATACTTATCCAAACCAAAATAGCTACAAATTGCAAACTACTAATCCAAACTACCAATTCATCATATATTTTTTAACAAAGTAGCTTTTAACTAAGATATCATATTTTTAAGGAAAAGGACATCGATGATTACAACGAGAACTGCTGTCCCACCTAATTTTCCCTGAAAAAAGCAGCTACAAACTATACCAAATGCAAAAACACAAATTCAAAACTATAGATTCAAATAAATTCCAGAACAAGGAAATCGCAAAATATTTTGACAGTCAAAATCACATACGCAATTCATAGAAAATGGTCGGTATTGCTTTGATACACACACTCACAGTGCGAATTCATTAGAAAACAATTACAAACTAATTTAAAAGCAACAAAAAAAAACTAGTGAGCCAAATTAACAAAACTTACTTGGGTTGTGGATTCATCTTCGCCAACCTCGACATATATCCAGGATTATTTATAGTTGAACTATTCAACCAACCTTTGAAGAGATTTTGCGATTTTTGATTCACCCAGAATCAATTAGCGAATCGCTTGGAAGGGCGCAGGGTACGGGGTTTGATTTGGAGCAAAGCAGGGTGTGAGATTCCTATTAAGCAGCGACCGGTTTGAGAGGCATTTCCAGTTTGGCATGTCAATTTCCAGTATCAATTTGCACAAAATTGGGGAATTAAAATGGACCAAAAATTGCACTGAGTCGGTTTAGAATTCTCCTTCGCAATATCAAAATCCGCTGGGTAATTGGTTTGGTTTGGACGGAGGTTTCACTCCGTATCAATTTAGGATTATCCTTTCCTGTTTCAAACTCCGCAGGGCGAGGGATTTTATTTTGAAGGAATATTCAATCGATTCAGTTTGGAATTATCATCTCAAGACTGAAATTGTAAACATTTATTCCAGAGGGAGAAATAAGAAAATTTGAAATTGCTTAATTTACGGGTTATTGACAAGAAAGATGTTATCAATTTTACTAGTGTGTCATATCAATGTTACAGGGTATATTTGTCTACACTAGGGAACTTGGGATTCTTAGGGAATTTTCAAATTCGTAGGACTAGTTGGGAATATTTTTATCACATTTGGACTAGTTTGGAATTTTCCCAAAAATTTTTTTACTTCTAATTAATGATTCTTCGGTAATGAAATGAGAATTGAATTTGCATTATTCGATTTTTTCTTAATTATATTAAAATTCTAAATATAATGTATTTAACAAGTCAAAATAGATATTAAAACAAGTTTTATTATTTAAAAGTTTATTATATTTTACATTAGTTTAATTAATAATTGATTATTTATTAGTTCCCTATTTTGTAGATGTAGTTACACGCTCCCACCTAAATTGAAGATTTCTATAATCTAAAGATTCAGGATCCGACAAGGATTATAAAAGAAAGCTCAAGATTACAGTTAAATTTAGTTAAAGTTTCAAGAAGGAAAGTACATGCGGCTTCACTAAAGTCAACAAAGAATTGATCGATATTTATTCGAGGAAGTAAGAATAAAAAAGGAAATGGAATTCTCTTATGATTATGATTACTAAGGCGATTTGATGATCAAAGGCCCGTGTCGCATGGCCATGAAAAAATTTGCATAGCCAAGGGAACATACATACGCAGTGTGTTATGAATGAATATGATTATAAAGCAATAAACAGAAAACGTAAAGAAGACACAGATTTACGTGGTTCACCAAATTGGCTACGTCCACGGGCAGAGAGAAGAATGGATTTATTACTGATTAGGGTTACAGATTTCTGATCTCAAAGACCATATTTATAGTATTGAGAGAATACACCAAACCCCCGTACAACTCGCCGAAGCGAGAGATTTAAGACATATCAACAAATCTCCACCTTGACTTGAATCTTCCTTGCAGATGCATCATTACAATGTCAAATGAACAAACTCCTTCTTTCTGCCTCAGATTTGCCCTCCTTGGGCAACTAACAGCTTTTGACGTTTAGCAAGTGCAGACAATATCGAAACTTGCAATGTGGGACCGGCTTGGTGAACATGTCAGCAGGATTATTAGCAGTACCTACTTTCATCACCTTGATTCTCTGCTCATTCCTCAGAAAATGATACCTCACATCAATATACTTGGTCCTCTCATGATGGACCTGATCCTTGGTCAAACAGATTGCACTCAGATTGTCACAAAACACAATAACTTGATCATGATGTAGACCAAGATCACCTACAAGCCCTTTCAACCAAATTCCCTCTTTAGCAGCTTATGTCAGTGCCATATATTCTGCTTCAGTTGTAGAAAGAGTAACTGTAGCCTATAGAGTTGCCTTCCAACTAACAACAGAACCACCAAGAGTGAAGAAATAACCAGTCATAGATCTTCTACTATCAACATCTCCAGCATAATCAGAGTCAGAGTAACCAGTCACAGAACCATGAGCATCACCTCCATACAAGAGACCAACATCAGACGTATCTTTAAGATAACGGAAAGTCCTCTTCACAGCTTGCCAATGCTCCTTTCCAGGTCGTCCCATGAACCTACTGACAACACTCACAGCATGTGCAAGATCTAGTCTAGTGCAGACCATAGCATACATCAAACTCCCTACTGCATTAGAGTATGGGACTCGAGACATGTATACTTGCTCAGCTACAGACTTCGGTGTATAATCAGCGGATAAATGAATATTTGTAGCACTTGGGGTATCAATAGGCTTGGTGGTAGACATGCCAAATTTAGACAAGATCTTCTCAATGTAACTCTTCTGTGACACGAAGAGCTTCTTCTTTTCTCTTTCCCTATATATCTCCATGCCCAGAATTTTCTTGGCAGCACCCAAATCCTTCATATCAAACTCAGTACTGAGCAGATCCTTCAGCTTCTGAATATCAGACTTGGACTTCGCAGCTATGAGCATATCATCCACATACAGAACGAGATAGATCATGGAACCATCATCTGCTTTGTTGTGATACACACAACAATCATGTGGACTCCTGTTGTATCCCAACTGGATCATGTAACCCTCGTCGGCGAGACCCCCATACAACACGCCGAAGCGAGAGATTCAAGACATATCAACACGTCCCTCCAACAATGGGGTTTAAAATAATTTTGATCCTTTGAATTGATCCAGATAATTATTATTTTATGTCTAAATTTATTAATGTTTATTGTAACTTGAGAATCATGTATCAATTGAATTGTAATTATTCCTTTTTTTTTTTGTAGGAGATTTGTTATTGGTACAGGGACCTGTATACTCCACATGGCTATACATACGGCATTTTTATTCACGATGGTGGACAAGTATGGGAAGCAGCTTAACGAGTATAAGCAGTTTCGTGATCAGACTGGTCAGCCACTGAGGATCGCTGACGAGGGGGTCTAGAGGTAAATGATTTTGTTATGTCTTCTTATTAAATTAAATTTTTTTATTATTACGTATGATTTAGATTTTATATATCATGAATTTCAACTAGGGCGTGGAATTTTGAGTGGGATAAGCCCGAGAACAAGAAGAGGTCCGAACAGTGCAGCATTAATAGGAGGAGCGAGCATGCTGGTCCGGGTACTGGGATGTCGAAGCATAAAAGGGGGTCTAGATCTACGATCGGTTATTCTTATGATATCGTAAATATTTTCAAATCATAACATAGTTGAAAATGTCAATAATCGTTGTGATAAGATTGTCCAGTATTGATATATGTCCATCTGTCCATTGCGATAAATGTCGATTTCCATTATGATAAAACTCAATCTCTCTTCTAAGAAACTTATATTTATCATATTCATTTTAATATGAAAAATATTATTCTCTGTGTGATATGTGTACAATTTTCATAATAGATATGAACACATAAGTTAAGTAATAAAGTTACGGTTAACCCCATACACATTAACATTTATGGTACAATGCACACAAATGTTTACGTAAGAATGGTTGTATGATGTCCTTTTAACATGTTCGGTCCCCCAGACTTAGGGCATACACAATTGTAAGTTTTCAAAAGAGGGTGTTGAGAAAACGTGATTTTTAAATTTTTACCATTGTGAGAGATGACTTTTGAGTGATGTAGCAAGGTTAGTAACACTAGTGCAGAAACAACTTTTAAGAAATCCTGTTTCTGCAAATCCAGAACGCCCTGCTGAGGCGTTCTGCATGGAGATGTTCTTGAAAGTCTGACAATCAAGAACGCCCTGCTGGGACGTTCTTGATTGTCAGACTTTCAAGAACGTTTTTCAGAGACGTTCTGAAAAATATTTCAACCGTTTTAGAAAGTCATTTTTACCGATTTCGCCCGTTCTGAAAAATAACTTTCTAGAACGCCTTTTTCAAGACGTTCTAGAAACTATACTTTCCAGAACGTCTCTAAAAAAGGCGTTCTGGAAAAAAATACTTTCCTGAACGTCTCTAAAAACAGGCGTTCTGGAAAGTTTACTTACCAGAACGGGTTTTTGAATAACCGTTCTAGAAAGTAGTAAAAATTAAAAAAAAAATTAAATGAAAGGAGGTGCCAACAAATACATCAAAATTCATTCCAGATTCACTTTTACAGGCCTGCTCATATATTACAATTTTATTACCTATTTAATTCACAAAACACATTTCATTTATATAATCTCAAGATCAAATAACACATGTCATTAATCACAATAATACACAATTACCATAATATATCAATACAAACAACACAAGGGAATAACAAAAATAATGAAGGGAAAAAAACCAATGGATAATAGGAAATATATAGGAAAAAAGGGAACCAAGAATTACACATATACAGAGATTTTGCTGTTAATATATTGTGTAAGTTAAACCAAAAAAAAATGCACAAAAATGCCATGGCCTGTAGTCCACAATATAACTAACAAATATTATATTTTCGGAGATAAACATGAATGTTACCACAATTAGTTCCAAGAACATAAAACTTTTTCAGATTCAAATGATGCTCCACTGATCTTAGAGCTGCACTTCAAGAAATTATTCTGCATTAAGATAGTACAAGTCACATTTGAACAATTAAATGAACAACGTATAACCAAGATAGCACAATCACAATACCTTGCACTTGGAAGGCAACAACAAAGAAAAGAAGATGTTTCACACCAGTAGCCTGAGAATGAAAACTGGCCGTTTACTCCACTACACAAATAGTTTTTAACCATGCTGCCTTCTAACTTTAACGCTTTAAATAAATCCATTGGAATCAACAAACGACGCCTAAATAAACTTAAGAGCAAGCAAGTAAGCAATACATGTACATGTAAATATCTTTTCCCTGACCAAGATTCTTCTTGCACTCATAGCAAAAACTAAGGAAACGATCGGATGGATAACTCATCGACCGGCCCAAAAATGACCTATTCTCTCTCCTCGACTCGGAGAACTTAACAACACCATAACAGCTCTCAACAATGCAGTCATCGAATATATGAGTGGTCCTCGGGTTCGTTAGGCTAAACAACACAAGGGACTTGGATTTTCAAACTCGATCTGAAAAGGACCATTCGGATGGACCTGCAATCCACAAACGACAACTAATGCAATATACTATATATTTACTCGTTCATACAGTACAATGAGTATCTACGCAAGCTTTACCTCAGTATCATCGACCCTAAACCAATTGCCTTGTAGATCCTTGACATATGAGATATAATGACCGGAAAATGAAGCGTTGGATATATCTAAGTGCACTACGACAGCATAAAGCATGTAAAGCGGAGGTATATCATCAGTCCCGGTCATAAACGGGGTCATATCCAATATTTCCGGAAAAGTGATGCATTTATTAATCTTGCCATAATTTCCTTCCTGATGATGAAAATGTTATCAGATTAAGTGATTTGTTGTATTAGAAGCAAATAGTAGTTGAGAATCAGAAGTTGCTACCGTTTACAAATAGAAACTAAATATTGAATTAAATTAAGGTGTTTGGTAACTAAGTTGTAAAGGTATTGAGGCACACTCCTACAAGGCAAGCTAACCGTTAGGCAGGTACCCTTAAACTAAATAATAATAATAATAATAATAATAATAATAATAATAATAATTCTAAACTAAAAATCTAACAAAAAGAACCCTAAAAATTGGGGGAAAGTAAATAAATTAAAAACCTAAAAATCCTAAAAAAAAAAGTTTTAGAAAAAACCCTGAAAAATGAAAAACCCTAAAAAAAACTATACAAAAAAAAGAAAAGAAAAGAAAATTTTAATAAAAGTGTTTCAAAACACTCCCTTAATACCTGAAATCTCTTCAAGACAATAGTGAGGATAGCCTCTTGTACGTTTAATTGCTTTTGTGCTCGAACATACGTCGCAAACCTTAATTTAAATCCCAATTACATTAAGAACCATAATTTTACGATTGAGTAAAAGCCAAAGTGAGATATAGAGTTTTAAATAAACTTTTAAATAAACACAGACCTCGCGCATCTATACATATTCTCGCCATCAAGATCCTCGGAGCTAGTGAACTGCGTTAGAGCGTCTTCTAATGACTTGACCCAACCAAATATCTCCAAGGTAAGGTCCATCATATTCTCGTACCGCTCCGACTCGTGGTGACATCTCAAACATTTTACCTGTTTTTACGAACAGGTTTTATTTCAATTAAAATACTACAAACCGATTATGGTATCGAAGACGAAAACTCTGGAAGAATAGAACCAAATACCTTCGATTTAAGGCATCCCCCAAACATATGTTGTATAAAAGTCATATTTTGCAGCCTGGGATCAACCAAATTTTCTCCACCATAAGCTTCCAGGCATATCGATTGCATCGAGACCACAAGAAGCCTGAGCATGCAAAAAGTTAACTATGATAATAATGCCCAAAAAAATCTAAATAAAAAAATATATAAAAGAATCCAGAAGTTGAAAATTTGATATAAATTGATGTAGACCATCATATGAGATTGGGAAAATTATAGAAGCCACCCCTAAGATTTAGTCTGATTATAAAAAAAAAAAAAAGAATCAATTTATCTTTTATAATTTAAAATACCCTTACCCATTCTGGCCCGTCCAATTAATTAGAATCGAACTTGGTCTCTTCTGGTACTTGCGGATCTCACGGAGCGCAACCGTCCCTGGCCTGAAGCGATGGGGCTTCTTGATGCCTCCAGTCGCCGGAGCAGATTTCCTCGCCGCCCTAGTCGCCAGCTGCTTCCTCGGTGAGTCTTCGGAGCAGATTTCCTTGCCTCCCTAGTCGCCAGCTGCTTCCTCGGTGCCTTGCCTCTGTTAGATTTTCTCGCCGTCTGCTTTGTGAAAGCGGGAGTGTAAAATTTTGGCAGAGGAGAGATGGATCGGGGGAGGAAGGGGCTAGGGTAAAGGATAAGGGTTTTTGTTTTATTTTTTAATTAGAAAAATTAGTTTTGTGGGTATATTTTAATACAAAAATAATATGACATACGAGAACGCCTTTTTAAAGGCGTTCTGAATATTACTTTCCAGAACGTCGTTTTTAAAGACGTTTTCGATATTTAAAATACCAGAACGTCTTTTTCAACGACGTTCTTGATATCTAATGTACCAGAACGTATTTTTAACGACGTTCTGGATATCCAGTATACCAAAACGTCTTTAAAAAAAGACGTTCTGGTATGTGACACTTTTATTATAAAAATGTCACCGCCTGATATTCAAGAACGCCGCCTCCTAAGGCGTTTTTAAATGTCTATTTTTGAATCCTGTTTTTTGTACTAGTGTAAATGAGTGGTTTGTGGCGAATAAGTGATTCATTGAGATGAAGAGTAAATGACGAATAAAAATATATATATTAGTGGAGTGGTGAGAACCTTAAAAACTTGTTGTATGAGTGTAACCATTATAAATAAAGTTTGTAAAATAATAATTTTTTTACTTTTGACGGTACATCGATGTACCACAAAAAATTAAAAAAAAAAAAAAAAAAAAAAAAAAAAAAAAAAAAAAGCTTTATAAAGTTTTTTCACTCTGGATGCTCTTATGTGGGATATAGTGTGCCCACTTATTTTGTTAGGCTATTGAATGAGGTATCCTTGTCATTGGGAGAATAGAGTTTTTGGGATATCATTACCCATCTCTTCATTTGAAGTTTTTCTCAATTTGTAACTTTTTTTAATAAAATGTTTTAAAAGGTTAAGCTTTTAGCTCGTTTTTCCCTTTTTAACTCGCCAATTTCAGTTTATTAATAAATTAGTTAATTATTATTACATAATTTTACATAAATTTTGCTATTCTCTCATTTATAATTCTAATTGTGTATCATTTCTAATCATTAATCTTTTTATACCAAATTTAACTTCAATCATTATATTTTTATTTTATATTAACTTTCTAAAACGTAAGTATAGACAATCCTTACTTAGGGTTGGTAGACCTTGGAGGGTCTTTTCCCGGGCTTAAAAAATGGCTTTGTCGACAACTATTAGTTAATCCCCGTCAACACATTCAAAACTAAAAATTCCTCCAAGTCAAAGATAACAACTTAAATTCAAAAGGTAGTGGTAGTGTTACTAGTGTATGGATGATCCTATTTCTAACCTAGATATGTAGGCTTCTTGCTTCTACACAATGAACAGCCCAAAAGTAAGTGAAAACAAGTCAATGAAATACGCGGCCAGAAGGATCCCTTGTCCGATACGCACTTGATGCGATATTATAGTTGGTCAACTCACTCACCCCTCCCTCGTACACACATTTATTAAGAAATTTGAGAATTCCAACTACCCTCGGTATTGTAATTTGTATTGTTTGGTGGATGAATGAGAAAAACCAAAGAGATCGATGCAAACTCTACTGTGCTCCTTCCTCTTGCTTCTCCTTCTCCTTCTTCTTGTGTTCAACGTCTCCTCCTCGTGCAATCAACTTGACCGTGACTCACTCCTATCATTCTACCAACACGTTTTCTCTTCTCCTCCTCTCAACTGGTCATCCACCGCCGATTGCTGCAGATGGGAAGGTATCACCTGCAGCAACGTACACGCTGCACCTCCTCCTCGGGTCACCCATCTCTCCTTACCGGGCCGGGGCCTCTCCGGTACCTTTAACAACAACAATACGATTTCCAACCTTGCATTTCTTTCTTACCTCAACCTCTCCCACAACCGCCTCTCCGGCCCTCTGCCCCACACCTTCTTGCCCCCTTCGATCCGAACCCTCGATCTATCCAGCAACCGCTTTAACGGCTCCATCGACCATCCTCTGTTTTTCCACCGACCATCCAATTTGGTCACGCTCAACGTCAGCAACAACAGCTTCACCGGCCCCATTCCTTCTCCCACCATTTGCACCCCACTCATCGCCGTCTTGGACTTCTCCTCAAACCAATTCACCGGCAACATACCTCTCGGAATCGGCCGTTGCTCAAGTCTCAAAGTCCTCAGGGCGGGCTTCAACTCGCTCTCCGGACACCTCCCCTACGACCTCTACCACGTCAAAACACTCACCGAAATATCTTTACCCAACAACCGCTTCACGGGGCCAATCAACGCCACCGTCGTCTCTCTTCCCGACCTGACCGTCCTCGAGCTCCACGTCAACGGGCTGACCGGCGAGCTCCCCGCTAATATCGGGCGGCTCTCCAATTTGGAACAACTTCAGCTCCACACCAACAGCCTCAACGGCACTCTCCCACCTTCTCTCGCGCGCTGCTCAAACCTCACCACTCTGCTTCTAAGGAACAACCGCTTCCGGGGTGACATCTCGGCCCTCGATTTCTCCAAACTCCAACGCCTCCGAGCCGTTGATCTAGGGAACAACACCTTCTCCGGGAACATCCCAGCCAGCCTGTGCCTGTGCAGGTCACTCACGGCGTTGCGGCTGGCGTACAACGGTCTGACGGGCCAGGTCCCACCGTGCATGGCTTCGCTTAAATCGCTGGCCCACTTATCCCTCTCCGACAATTACCTGTCCGACGTTGACGGGGCTTTCAAAATTCTTAGGCACTGCGATGATCTGGCAGTCCTCTTCATGTCGAGGTGCTTTAAAGACGAGACAATCCCGGACGATTACGACCTGTTGCATCTCGACAGCTTCCGGAATCTTCAGATTCTCACTCTTGGCGGGTGCGGCCTCGAGGGCCAAATCCCTTCTTGGATTGCTAAACTCAGGAAACTAAAGGTATTGAATTTGTCTTATAATCGGGTTTCGGGCCCCATCCCGACTTGGTTGGCGGATATGCCGGGCCTGTTTGTCCTGAACCTCACCCAGAACTACCTGTCCGGGGAACTCCCGCGCGAACTCGGTCGTATGCCGGGTTTGATCGCTGATAACACAAGTTCGGATTTGAGTTACTTAGCATTGCCCTTCTTATTCGACAGCCTACAGTATAATCGCTTGTTTAACTTGCCGAGAGGGTTGAAAGTTGGGAACAACAGTCTTACCGGTAATATCCCGGCGGAAATAGGACAGTTAAAACTTCTCCACGTGTTGGACCTCAGCAATAACGGCCTCAACGGAAGCATACCCGATCAATTGTCTGGGCTCGTTAATCTGGAGAAATTGGATATGTCGGGGAACAATCTGTCCGGGGAGATCCCGGCATCATTGGCGGGGCTCCATTTTTTGTCTTCATTCAGCGTCGCGAATAATGATCTGCAAGGAGAGGTACCAAAGGGGGGACAGTTTGATACATTTCCAGCCGCTTCGTTCGAGGGGAATCGTAAACTTTGTGGCGATGTGCTACAAAGAAACTGCTCGGTTACAACACAAACTGACATTGAGAATGAGGATGAAGAGGCTGATGAGAGCTCGTCGTCTAACATTCCCTTTGGAATAGGATACTTTGTGGGAGTTTTCACAGTTAGCATCACTTTGGTGTTCCATTCTTCATGGACACGCTCTGGCGTTGACACCAATAATGCAGAAACGAGGTCCATCTGGTATAATGATTGATGGCTATACATTGTGTAAAAATGATGCATCGGTTTTGGATGACTAGTATATATGGTGATGATGTTTGGGTTGCTTGTGAGAGATTTTTGCTTTCTTTTATTCTCATTTATTTATTCGGGAAAAAAGATGCTTAAAGACAATCCAACTTTGAGGAGAGGTTTCATAATAATACGTGCAATTAAAAAACATATAACAATTTCATCACAACAATTGCTAGATTGCTGAAGTGCACTCGATGAAATGTCTTGAAATTTCTTTTATGTCGAAATTGGTACGTGTTACTACCCAAAGAGGTAGTAATAGGTAGGGATGACAAGATTTGAACTCGTGACATTTTGTGCCCACAATAAATGCGCTACCAAGCTGCGTCGCATCTCTTCAATTCAATTGTTCTACAGTGTCATTGTGTAGAATTCCCGACTATTTTTCCAATATACATACTTCCTCCATTGAATGCGATTGGAAACCAAAATTTTTGGTTTCCCTCAACTAGCAAAAGAAAAAAAGGCAGAGAAATAATGTTTATAACTCAAAAGATATATTTCACTTTTTTTCTAAAAAAGATTTTTCCGCCTCCCATCTTTCCACCATCATTAATTCCTACCACACAACAAATTTTGTGGATCCCATTTAAAATTTTATTTACCAAATAATTTTATATCCAATCACTTAAAAAAAATACAAATTATATTCATTCATTATCTTACCAAAAAATTCATTATCTTACCAAAAAGATTTATCTCCCTAAAATTTTTATTTTCACTATAACGAAACGAAAATGAACAAAAGGACATCCAATCGCACACTGCCCATTTCGTCTTTTTGATCTTATTGACTACTCATACATACAACCTATTACACATGATCCTCTGCTAATGTTACCAAGGTCTGCAGTAAGTATTTATTCCTCGAGCAATTGCTAAAAATTTCATATAGTGAATACATAACTAAAGGCAACACCAAACAAAATCAGGCAACCGAAAAATGCACATGTTCCAAGAAACATCACCCCAGCTTGTTTGAGTTTCATAGTTTATTAGAATTCTTCAAATACATGATTAGTTTGTGGAACACCTTTCAAAAAGGGGAGGGGATGAAAAACCATAACCCCAACCCTTGATTCTACCTGGGATAAGATACTGAACAGCCCCTTGTCTAATCCTCTAAAAATATATTTACAATTCAACCCAAACCGGCAGTGGCCATCCC
The DNA here is from genome assembly GCA_014905375.1 of Phtheirospermum japonicum. NCBI lineage: Eukaryota > Viridiplantae > Streptophyta > Magnoliopsida > Lamiales > Orobanchaceae > Phtheirospermum > Phtheirospermum japonicum. The sequence goes on from BMAC01001440.1 coordinate 75,852, forward strand.
AGGTGAAACTCTTGAGCTCCTATCACGTCCCCTTTTAGAGACATAGTCCGACTCCTTGATAAATCTACATTGAAATGCAAAAAAAAAAAAAAAAAAAAGATGACAAATGTAAGGAAAAAAAGAAAAGTAAAAGCTCTCCAAAGAAATTCAGCAAAATCATTCTTACAATTTATTCTAACCATGGATCCAGACCCATAAAACAGACAATAGATCACTTATATTCCAGACTCTCAATTTTAGAACAATCTTGAAAAAAGAAATAGAATAGGGGGTAATGTAACAATCACCACTATCGGTCATTTTGCCTTCAAATGAGTTACAAGCGGGAAAAAACTAACCGTAATGCCTCCTCGTCATGTCAATATAAAAGTAGGTACGTAGATATTATTAGACACTTCAAATTAGGAAATTTAGTCATGTCGTGTCCCCGTGTCGTATTTTATATTATAATTTGCGTATCACAAGTGTGTCCCAGTGTCATGTCCATTTCCCGTGTCCGTGCTTCCTAGGCTAGTGGAAATTATTTATTAAGGGGTGGGGTGGGGGGCTTAACGATTACCCGAAGAAAAGGCAACATTTTCCAAGGTTCATTTTTTCCCAAATTGCTTCAATACCAAGTTCTACTCCATTTACTTTATATACACGTAATATATTTATATGTGTTTTTTTTCAATTTCAAAATCACTTGAGAGATTACAACTATACAGATCAATTGATCTCTAATGTCAATCATATATTTATCTTCTTCTAAATGCGAAGGCAATGTCCCTCGATTTCAAGTGAACTTTCCATTTTTATCCTCTGAGCATTGCAATAACCAAAACAATTCGACACGGAACTGAAAACTCACAATCTCCCTAAAAACCAAGATATCATAGCAAATTTGGACTAAAATGGCTCGCTACACCTTAAAGACTCAAATAAGTGATGGTCAAAGAAGCAATAATTCGCACAGCTATATCAGAAACCATTAAGAAGTTTTGCAACATAGAAAAGACAGGTTTTACCGATAAATCGAGGGACGCATTCGAACAGCAGACAGATATTACACTTGAGAAATTGAAAATGAAACACATAACACCGTCTACTTCATACCATTGCTGAACTTTCCGAAATTCAGTGAGAACAGGGTATATATTTTCAAAGGCAGTATATGTCTCGTCTCTGACCTGGAAAGGTTAACAAGAAAATGGCATCAAATCATCTTCAGAAATAAAGGGGGGAAAATAACTAGCATAGTAACGTAAGGAAATGATATCCTCCAGAACTGGCAAGCTAGAGATAGTACCTTAGCTCCAGTGAGGACAATCTTCCCGGAGACAAAAATGAGCAGGACTATCTTGGGTTGCTTCATCCGGTAAATTAGTCCAGGAAACAATTCCGGCTCGTACTGAACCAACAAACAATGCATTTAATACCGAGAAGACATTTTGACATTTTAAGACGATGGTGTTTGGAACACAAAAGAATTTGATTTCTGCTTTGAGGACTAATTAGATATGACCAAACAAGAATGGTGAAAATTTCAAATTCCACAACCATTGATGGATGGAAATGAAACTCATCAATAACTGCATTGAGTTTGATAACCCATCGTCCCAAATTTTCTGGACCTATTTCTTCAAAATGTCCCAAAATACGGCATCTTTTACTAAATTTGGATCCCCACAAAGCGACACAACAGGGTCTCAATCAATGTTCCAAAACAGACAGACTGACAGTCCAATCGGTCCAACCATGAATTGATGGTCACTCGGCACATTCAAAATCACTCAAACAAACAGTTACACCCAACACAACAATTCATAAGAAATGCCCAGTTTGATATTTGGTTATACACATGTTATCTGAAGCTTATTTAAGTGTGTTTTTGAATTGACCATACATCTTTTTTATCTCACACACAACATACTCTACTACATTACCATTTCATGTATAACCAAAAGAAAGTCATTCTAGATTCATCAAACCTACAGTTAGCAGCAACGACTGCTTTCACGACAGTATTGTGTATATATGCAATTTTCATCTTTTCTATCTCGTTCGAAAGATTATACAAAGTCGAATGGAACCATAAACTCATAATCGGGACACGAAGTAGTTAGTGTGAAGAATCTAAATTTACACTATGTGCCAGAAACATCCAAAACTGCTGAGCGACAAACAATATATTTTTATATCAGTACATCTCCTATTGTACCATTATCTCCCACTGAAATCTTCATGAAAGAAGTGGTTAAACAAGGGAACAATAACAATATTGCATCCAAATATAGACACTTCCAGGTCATGTGGACATCTGCATTACTTTACATTGTGAACTTGTATCATTTATAATGTTGCTGAGGGCAGATTAAGAAACACGATGAAAACACAGTAAATGAAACACTCACACTTGAAAAGGCACCGTGCGCATAGGCAAGGCCCTCAAGTCGAATGGGAAATTTCACATCACATGAACCAACTATATTCTGAATCTTGAAATCCTGCAAGAAAAAAAGAGAGAGAAAAAAAAATGATGCTAAGAAGTATAAACTCCATATGGAAAGATAAAAAACAAAAGGTGCGATCAAGTCCTTGGCATATGAGGATGCAAATAAGTACCTTAAATTTTGCTGGGAACCCAAGCTTTTGAATAATTCTAGCATACTGCAGAAATAGAAGGGTGAACAAATAGTGAGAGCAGGGAAAAAGATCTTACTAACATGAGATAAATGAACTGCCTAGTCAATCTTGTGTAAGGTTTCATTTTTACAAACTAGTTCATGTGAAAACAGATCCTTAATGTGTTTATCCTTGTGTCAACAGATCCAAAATGTTTTTTCTTCAACAAACTACCCAACTGCAATTTTACTAGATCGTAACCATGCTCGTCATATGATATGATATACCTTCCGAGCAGCCAGTCTTGATTGATCTTCACTCTTGGCTCCTGTACAAACCTGAAATAATAAGAGAAAAAAAGAATTAATAGGAAATCATCAGAAAAGACTTGAAAATAACCCTTTCCTCTTCAAAAGTGAAAAAAGTCAAGGGGTAAAACATAAGCATTAGGCACTTAACAAACATGGGATCAACAACAAAAATACCACAAAGGTGCATATTCTGAAACTTACAAATGATTACCAGAAGATAATCAAAACTTACCATCTTCCCAGATGCAAATATTAGTGCTGTCGTCTTTGGTTCCCTAATCCTCATAATCACTGCAGCAAAACGCTGCACCCATCGAAAAGTAAGTATCTAATACAGATGCCATACAATAATACAACACAAACCCAATAAAAATCTAAATCATGGAACTTCATGTTTCTGCTAAGTTCCGTTTGTCACTGCTTAAGCTACATAAGAGGTGGGGATACAATATAATACAATTACAACATAAATATGAAGACAAAAACTCTCACTTGCAAAGTGAGATGGCCAAAACAAAGAATCAATAAACCTTTTCAACTTCTACACAGCCGATTTTATGACAAATAATAGACAGGAACTGAAAGCTTTCTCATAGTCATAAACTGTATGAGGATTTGTACAGCGTCCAGAATTTTCCAAGAACAGAATAAGTAGCCACGAGACTTGTAAAACTAGCCTCTAACAATCCAACTGGATCCAGGTACTGATATAAGCAAACTAGGGAGCAAAACAGCAGCTTAGTCAAGCTAAGCTGGCAAATTAACTGTGTCAAAAAGCCAAGCAGAAACAGATGCAAAAATAGGTTCCACTAACAACTAAACTTAGCATGCTTGCACACAAAATGTATACAAAAAGCTAAGAACCTCAAATGCATTTATAAGTCAAAATGCAACTAGAAAGGATTGACATAAATAGTTGAATGTATAAAAACAAGAAACAACACACACTATTGTGGTCGCAGAATACCTTGGGATTGTATTCTGCATTTCGAGCTTGCAATGCTATAGCTTTAAGATCCAACTTGCAGTCTAAATTGACTGTTGACACAATATTCCTGTTTATACATCAATGAGATATTCATCATGAATAAAAGTCAAAGATACGGCCCATGGATTTTGCTCAATGTGTTCATTTTACCAGCCATCTGAAATGGTTGTTATGTCCCATTTAAATATAACTCATGTCATATTGAATACCAGGAATACCAAAATATGCTATCTTAGAGACAATTGTTGCTGTAATAATTCATTGAGATCACCAAACCTGTTCTACTCTGATTCTCTTTGTAAGTATTTGGAATTTTCCATTTAACATCAACAATATATAAAAACTAAGCAAGTTAAAACCATATTTTAGGGCTAAGTTGAGGTATAAAGGCCTACATACTAACCGGTATTTTAGATCAATTAATGCGGGTCAGTAAGTTATAAGAAATAAGCATTTTCAGTGGAACACAACTTACAGGAACGGAAAGTAACTCATGTGTAAAAGAACTTACTGTAGAGTTGGGACGATTCCTGAAGGATGTTTGGAGAGATCAACCGGTTGGCTCCCCTCCAGACCTTGAGGATCTGCCATTAAATAACCGGTTTGCAATTTATTCCCAACTTTGAGGGATATTCACAAACTGTTCACTAGAAAACAAAAAAGAAACAATTCAAGTCAACTTCATTTAAAAAAAAATGGGGAAAAGTTAACATCTTAAGAGTCTTGATTAATCCTGAAACTGATAATAAGAAAATTTAAAAAGAAGAATGAAAATAGGAAGAATAAAACGGAAAAATGTGATTATTGCTAGAAGGACCAACAGATGTATGAAAAACAACAGCTTAATCCAGATCCCTAAGATCGTGGGTGAAATTAATTAAAGAAATCATAGATCGGACCTTTTAAGAATGAATTCAATTGATCTAGGGTTTTGAAACAGTCTTCTCTTCCGTTAAAGAAGCAGAGAAACGGGAAAGATGAGAGGGAAAACAAACAAAAACTGGGGATTAGAGCGGTAAGAATTTGAAAGAATGAGTCTTTTATATGATTGTGCGAGTATATATATGCTATGGAAGGAGAGATTATATATAGAGAGAGAAGAAGAATTGGAGTCTGAGATGGGGAAGAGCGTACAGCTAATGGTTGTGAGGCGGTGTCAAGAGGGTTGATATCACTACCCTATCCTTTTGTAATCTACCGAAACTGCCCTCCTCCTCACCCCGTCTGTCTCCACGCCTCCTTGGGGCACTTTTGGTATTCTGAAAAGGCCTTAACCATATTGATAAGTGAGCCGGCCCAGAAACTTCGGATTATAAAAACTTCTTCATTTATTTGGGCTGAAAATGATGCACCAATCCCAGGCCCAGATGTGATATAGGAAAAATTATTAGGTAAACCCGTGTGTGCGTTATATTGTACATTCAGGTGAAAAAATATGTTCAATGTGATAAATGTACATTTTCATTAAATTAAATTCTTATAATTATTGTGATAAGTTTTCATCTTTACTGTGATAAATGTACTTTTACGAACATGTAACATGCATAAAAATGTTCATAGTCGTTGTTATAAAGATATTCGTGTTTGTTTTGATAAATGTTCATCTTCATTTTGATAAAAGTTCATCTCCATTGTGATAAATATTTAATCTTTATTTTTATGAATGTTTATATATCTTAATCATCTCCAATGTGATAAATAATCATCTCAATGTGGTATGTGTACATTTTTCATAATATAGATGAACACATAACAAGATGTACGTTCAGTTGGAAAACATACATATCTGTTCAATTATATATTCATCTTTTGATGTACGACATAGTGTACCCGAGGATACCTAATAATGATTATGATCAGGGAGTGTGGCTACGTAATCCCACTTGGTAATGTTCATTATTTTTTACTCACATTTTAATTTATTTTTTGAGGTTTATAAACTCACGAAAACCAAAAAATTATTGTTGCACTAGTTTGACAAAAAAAAATATTACTTTCTAACTAAAGTTTTAATATTTTTCAACACAACTACGTCAATTATTCATTAGATATTCAACCAGATGCTTGCTCATAAGTTTTTACCATATGTTTATTATTTGATAGTGAAGTAAGTAAATAGGTATTGCATGAAGTACATAATAATTTGTCATTTCATCTACTATTAATTAAGAAGCCAGGTATTATATTTTGACTAGGTATTGTATTTTGACTGTATGCGGTATAATAGCAGTTCTTGATATGTGTAAAAATGATAAATGAAACTGTAAAATTAGAAGGTCTATGTATATAAGAATAATTCTCAGATTCACGATGTTGTTAATCAATGTTAACAACATCGACCAGAGTAGATTTAAACTTATGCAGCGGAAATTAAAATATGAGAACACGATTTAACAAATTCAGTTCACAAGTAAATACTTGTGAACTTGGGTGTACAAACCCGAAAACTATATTACTTTCACTTTACGTTCAATACAAAATATAAAGTAATATATGAAAACTAAATATCAAGAAACTTGATACTAAATACTTGTTGCCGGAATGGCAAGATCTCTTCCGTCGGTCACGCAACTTCAAAGATCTTGTTTCTCACGAATGTTGGCTCCAAGTAGTTTTCTTCTTCGTGTTCTTCTTCTCTTATGCGTCGTCTTGCGTCTTCAAGAGATCCGTGCGTTAATCCTCTAAAAAACCGTACGTCCAACCTTTAGGATTTCTAATGTCTTAAATAGACAATTCTAAGATCCTAAACTTGGTAAATACCTAAAAATAAATCCTAAACTCAATCTAGAAATAATTAAAGTCTTGTGCATAAACTTGGAAACATAATATTGTCCTATATCTAGTTTCCTAACTTATTTTGTGCCCAAGAAAGGCAAATAACAAAATAGGAATTATTGCAAAGAATAAATTCCTCAACAGAAACTACTTTTTTCTTGAAAACTTATAACTTTCCTGCATAGAAAAGTCAATTTTCAAGGTGAGTCAGAAAATGAAGTTCATTCTCCTAAAAAAAAGTAGAAGAGTGAGAAAAAGCAAATCGAGCTACATATATGAAAGAGTATTCAAAACACAAGGTTGATAAATGATATAGTTGTTCGTTAAACACTAATAGATGCTGATCTCTATAATCCAAATACCATTGAGTTCAAGGTTTTCGTTTGGGTCAGTAGTTGTCTATACCGCCTGAAGTAAATCGGGAACAACTTTCAAATGTTGAAGTGATTTACATTGTGTCGAAGGCAAACCTTTGAAGATCCCTATGAGTTCCCCTTCCAAATTCGAACGAAGATTATGTAATCCCCAACCACCACCACCACCCCATCCACACAAAAAAAAACAAATAACAAATTTTCATTTTCATTTCGAATAGCCCCACCAACTCCGATTATCCTTTTTACCTTGTTAAACCTAGCGTTGACCTCTAGTCGTAACATCTCATAATGCGACCTTCTGCTTTTTTGTAGATCCTATATTCTACAAGTTTCTTCTCCTCTCTCGATGAAATAACTTTTGGTGGACTGGAGCTCTTGAAGCTGGTCTTTCACCGCTAGCATTGATCAATAATTGACATATCCTTAGATCAGGAAATGCAAGTTAGGGGAAATCATTGTTTGATTCACATATCTATGGTCCTGATTGTATTCTATTATTAAGAAAAATCATGATATCATAAATTTGCTAGGTGTTAATTTCATAAACGTGGAAACATAGGTGAAAAATGAAATACTTTTATTACATTCCAACAACTTACCAAAACTTCAAATTGCTTGTTTGAAATAAAAAACTTGCCAAATAAATTCAATCAATTTGTGCATCTTATATTTCCATAAAACAAAAACGGTTCCTATAAATATGTGATGATCTTGCATCGATATACACGAATCACATTCATTCCATCGAAATTATGCATTCATTACATTAGAATTCTCCAATATATATATATATATATATATATATATATATATATATATATATATATAGGGTTGGGTTCAAATGAGAACCCGTCATTATATGTGAACCTAGGGACTCATCTTGACCATTAGATTGGATAATCTTGATGGTTGAAATCATGACATGTCAGCATTAATTAATTAAAAATGGTATTTTGGACATATATCAACGTTTACAAAGAGCACTACATTGTTCTTTGGAAAGCACAATAGATTAAGAAGAAAAAACACTACGATTGTATAAAAAAAGCACCGCAAATTTCGTCTATAAACTGCAAATTCAAAAATTTGAAATGAAACTTAAATCTTCAACAAACCATAACTTTTTCAAATTTTATTCGTTTTGAATGAAATATATATCAAATTAATCACATTCTCAAGATCTACAATTTAAGATACATATTGCATGTTTTAAAACGTAAATATATATATATATATATATATATATATATATATATATATATATAAAACTGGACTGATTTTAGCACTACAATACTGTGTAAAAAGCACAATGAACCTGGACATATAATTGCACTGTGCAATATTAGATCTAAGGCCAGAATTAGTCCCTAGGTTCACA
>BMAC01001440.1:87467-105526 GCA_014905375.1 Phtheirospermum japonicum
GACCCTCGTGGTTCCGGGACGCCGAGCCGAACCCCTCCCCGCCCATTCGTAAATTCTTGGGTTTTGTTTCCATTTTTTACTAATTTTTCTATTTTTTTCGAGTTTTTTTTCATTTTTCATTTAAAAGGGTGTCGATCGATAACTACGCGTTTTTATTTTTTTTGATTTTTTTATATTTTAAAAAATTGAAAAAACGAGGGATTGGTTTTCCCTCGGTTTCAAACCGAGGGACTCACCTTTCCCTCGGTTTGAAACCGAGGGAAAACCAATCCCTCGTTTTTTTCAATTATTTAAAAAATAAAAAAAATAGAAAAAATAGAAAAACGTAAAAATGAAACAAATTATATCATCTTAGGCACGTGGGGTGGTTTTGACCCAATTTCGATCGAAAAATATCAACAAGCATGTGCGTATCCACACGTGTTGTGTAATTCGACCAACAACAATATACGATCGATCAATCAACTCCTTCGGTTGGAAACGCGAAGCGACAAAGTGTCTTGATTTTGCCGAGGGGGCGAGGGTGCGTCTCGATATCGTGGAACCACGAGGGTCGGGCGTCGATTGTTTAGTACGTGTTTTCTATTTTTTTTCGATTTTAAATAAAAAATGGAAAAAAACTCAAAAATTAGAAAAATTAGTAAAAAATAAAAACAAAACCCAAGAATTTACGAACGGGGCGGGGAGGGGTGCGTCTCGGCGTCGTGGAACCACGAGGGTCAGGCGTCGATCGTTTAGTACGCGTTTTCTAATTTTTTCGATTTTAAATGAAAATGGAAAAAAATCAGAAAAATAGAACGTGGAACCACGAGGGTCGGGCGTCGATTGTTTAGTACGTGTTTTCTATTTTTTTCGATTTTAAATAAAAAATAGAAAAAAAACTCAAAAATTAGAAAAAATAGTAAAAAAATAAAAACAAAACCCAAGAATTTACGAACGGGGCGGGGAGGGGTGCGTCTCGGCGTCGTGGAACCACGAGGGTCAGGCGTCGATCGTTTAGTACGCGTTTTCTAATTTTTTCCGATTTTAAATGAAAATGGAAAAAATTTCTAAAAAATAGAAAAATTTGTAAAAAAATGGAAACAAAACCCAAGAATTTGCGAATGGGGCGGGGAGGGGTTCAGCTCGGCGTCCCGAAACCATGAGGGTCGGGTGTCGATCGATAACTACATGTTTTCCATTTTTTCGGATTTTTTTTAAATTGAAAAAACCGAGGGATTGATTTTCCCTCGATTTTTTCAATTATTTATTTAAAAAAATTGAAAAAAAAATAGAAAAATCGTAAAAATGAAACAAATCCTATCATCTTAGGCACGTGGGGGTGGTTTTGACCCAATTTCGATCGAAAAACATCAACGAGCATGTGCGTATCCACACGTGTCGTGTAATTCGACCAACAACAAGATACGATCGATCGATCAACTTTTTCAGTTGGAAACGCAAAGCGACTAAGCGTCGTGATTTTGCCGAGGGGGTGAGGGGTGCGTCTCGGTGTCGTGGAACCACGAGAGTCGGGAGATTAGAAGATCGAGAGATTTGAGATTAGAAGTTATATTTTATAAATCTTTTAAACTTTTTGGAGTTATAAGTATGATCTTGAACGAAGTTTTTGTTTCATACGGAGAATCTACGGTTTAATTGCTTTGAGTGAAGGGTTAAACTAAAATTGTGATTAACTTATATTGAACTAAATCACAAAGAACACTTCATTGATTGAAATAATTTACATCGAAAGTTTATTGTCCCCCAAACCCTATGTTATCTCCTTATCATTTGATTTCTCAACTGCTTGCTATTTGATATAAATTTTTTTGTGAATTGTGATAGTAATTTATTTAATTGTTTACATTATGTGCGTTGATAATGACACAACCCAACTCATCTTTTTTTTAGTTAAATAAAGCTAAGTTATCTATGTTATAATACATATTGAATTCTAAATCAATTTGGTCATTGTGGAATACGACACTACTCTTCATGTACTATAACTACACCATATGGTAAATAAAACACACGAAATAAAGTGTTAATAGTGGCTAATCATATTATCGTGCCGTGTTCGTGCCGCCTTATCGTACTTTCTTATTTTATATCTTATTCAATTATAAACGTAATAATAAGTGTAAATCTAACTAAATTTATAATTTCATAATTTTCCATGTCGTGTTTCGAGTCATGCCCTTCTATGTCTTATCATGTCTCTAACTCTGTAGTCGTGTTCTCGTGCCGTATTTGTATTTATTTATCATGTTGTGTCCACCGCTAATAATACAAAGATTCCAATTTTATACAAATATATGTTTACTCAGATGATTCTGTGGAAGCAAAATAATGTGGATATTCCTGAAGAGATAAAGAGTCTAATTCACAAGAAAATCATTTTCAAAGTTCGAGTTAAATTGGGCCAACTTTAATTATTCTCAGTGATCAAGGTGGTTGTACGATGGACATTAGTTTCTATGATGATGGTTTGGATATCGTGAATAAGTATTTCTACTTATTAATCTTTTTATTATTATTTACAAATTAACTCATGAATCTTTTGTTTTTAATGAATCAGATTTTTTATCAAAACTTAATAGGCAGTAACTTAATGATGAAAAGGTCAAAATTCGTTGTAATATAATATTTCAAAATACATTAATTTCTATATTAAAGTCTAACTTGAGTGCTCACTATGCCTAGGCTTCTTCTCTGGAGGATGAAATAAATACCCAAGCAAAGTGAACAAGACAATGCAGGAAGACCAACCATGAAGTTGGCGTCATTTGATGACTTAACCTCATGTTTAGAGTGTGGTGGAGGAGAAAATACGGAAGAGTAGATTTGTTATATTTACTTATGTATACATTTATTTATTTCTTTATTTTTGCAATTTTCATCTACAGTTAAGTGAATTAATTTATATGAATAATTTTGTTTTCATGGATGGTATTTGAGCGGGGCATTTATTTAAAGAGGATAGTCAAAGTGAAATTATTTAAATGACTTCCTCAATCATGTTATTTGTGTTGATGGCCTTTATTTTAGTAAATTGACCAGCTTTCTCTTAATGAGAAAACTTCTTTATTTAAAGTTAGAAAACCCCTTGTTATGCTTCAATTTACACTTTCCTATATGTATTTATTTATTTATTTATTTATTTTTTTAGTTGTGTTATCTTAAAATGAAAATAGTCCATTACGATCATATCAGGTCCATCATACTTCCGTAAAATTAAAATGTCTCTATAACTTTATACCTCTTTTTGACCGAATCAGTTACGGGTGAAATGGGTTGCGACGCCACCAGTTGGGAAATTATCGCCCCTAACTCGTTTTACAGATGGTTTCTCACCGCCTAACTTCCTTCCAAGGAAGTTGAGCTACAAGTTATCCAACTCCTTCAGTAACTGATCAGCACAGCCTTGGTTTATTTCCTACTCCAGGCGTACGAGATACTTTGATTATAAAGATAAAATAATTATAATGAACAAAAGTTGAAGCAAAAACCTTTATTTTATTAAGAATTTAAAGAAAATTTTATTACATCAGTAATCTCCTTTTGAGAGGAGATAACCTTTTAACCTCTCATAGAGAAGGCTTGTTCTTAAAAACACATAAACTTATTATTACATACATATTCTCTCTCTCTCTCTCTCTTTTCAAACTCTAATATTACTATGAGAAAATAGAAGCGAATGCTCGATGTCCTCTACTTCCTCAAATGCTCAGATTTTATAGATCAAATTTTTGGATTTCAAATCCAGACTCCAAAGCTCGTTGATAAAAAATGTGTCTTTTATTTACATCTTTCCCCCATTATTGTGAGTTAGTGGTCCTTGTATCCACTGTATCCATTCATTGCTGGTCCCTCATGACTCAGTCAGCTCGTGTTGTCAGGAATCTCTTCACATGGTATTTTGGCGTGGTCTTCGTGCTTTTTTGTAACCACCTGGTCTTTTGTCCTTTCCGGCTGTATTCTCCTATCGGTCCAGTTTAGGTCGAAAGCCTTTCCCAAACTCGGATTCTTTCTGCTCCGGGAATGCCTGATAGATTCGGTCAATCCACCATCCGGCATGCGCAATGTTGCAGAATTCCCGATAGGTTTCTTTGCTTATCGGAATCTTTTTATCCCAGATGACTCTTCTCTTTGTTTCAAAAAGAGTTCTACAAAGCCTGTAGTAGCTCCTGTCATAGAACTCAGGAGGAACGATCCATTCACCGAATTCTAAAAGAACCTAAACGAGTACTTTACTTTGTCCATTTCAGTTAGACAAACACATAGTCCCCATGCTCGTCGTGTAGAAGCATCGTCTTCTGAAATTGCTCCTACTATCACCGGTGCGTCTTTTGGTGAGGTCGCCTTAATATATCGCATGGCATTTCCATCCGGTCTCCTAAGCTTGATGAAGTGAAAAGCTTCGTTGAAGCCTTTCTTTGCTGGTTCAGGTGATACACTGATAAAATACAGCTCTAAGATGTCTCCTCTGGCCAAATGTGGATTATTGGCCCAAGTTTCGTGAACCGCTTCCCCAATCCACTTTGGTGGTTTGGAGATTTCAGTGAAGCCTGGTGCAATAGTATAAACTGAAGTTAAGGCTCCAAAATTATACCATTCTTGTACCTCATTTGGATGACTTCCTACTTTCATCCAAACTCTCGGATATTTTCCAGAGATATCAACTATTACTTTATCGGGGTTGATACCTCTTCTGGTAGCTAACTTCTCACACTTCCTTTGATAAATCTGCATAGGAGAAATTTTAATCTCGTCAGTTTGAATCTTAGAGGGGCCGGTCTGTAGCCTAAGACTCAACTCTTTCTCTTTAACCCCAGAGGTGGTGAGTTGACTTGAGACCTCCGATTGTGACACTGGATTTCAACATTCGTTGCAGCTTGTACATCCTCAGGGAATGCATCATCAGCAACACCTGTGATTATAGTACTTGAATCCATAACCTCCGGGTTAGAGACCCGTTCTTGAAGTATTCCTTTTTGCACGGTAGGAGATGCGACCTGAAGAAGAGACCTTCGCAAAGCTGAAAATAGTTGACATTGTGCCAGCTGGCATGCTCGTATGTGATCGGAAATGGATTTTCGATCGGCCTATTTAAGTTGTCCTGCGACCTCTGCATTGAGACATTGCGCCAGAATCTCGTTCAAGGATCTCCAGACTTTCCCTGAGATGACTTGTTCTTTTGAGGTTATCGTCAGCAACGTGTCCCTCCATCTCGAGTTAAAAAGTCTGAAAGAACATTCTCATGCAATTTTATAATGACAATATCAAAATCATAATATTGACATTCAGTTTGCCATATAAGTAATCTAGTTTTTTCAGGTTTAGATTCAATTTTATTTTTTAAAAAGGTTTTATCGCTCGAGTTATCAGTTTTAAGGTGAATTCTTGGATAGTAGGAATAAAGACCATTTCTTAAACGCCTTTATGACTGCGAAAACTCCTTCTCGTTGATATGCCATTTATTGCCTCACTATTTGAAAATAGCCCGCTACAATATCTACATGACACTTCTCCTTTGGGCGTTAGTTTCGTAAGCACAGCTGCCCACCAATAATCACTGGCATCCATATATAGAACCAGTTCATCCTCGTCATTTGGAATTTCTAGTTTGGGAAGTTGTTTGCAAACTTCCTTAAGCTATTTAATCCCTTCATGGTGTTCTTTTTTCCATTTGAAATCAGCGTCCTTTTTTAGTAGGAACTAAACACCTTCTTGTAATGTGCTAGGTTATTTATGAACATCCCAACGAAATTAACAACTCCTAAAAAACCTTGAAGTTGTTTTTTGTCCTTGAGTATGTCTGGAAGTCCCTTTATCTTTTCTACAATATGACTTTGTATAATGATTCCAGACTCATCGATTTATATCACAAGGAACTCGATTTTTCTTGTAGCAGTTACTGCCTTCTTTTCTGAAAGCATTAATCCTTCCTTGTGGCAAACATCTGAGAAGATTTCCAAATGTTTTAGATGATCCTTTGTATTCCTTGATACGATGAATATATCATCAATGTATACGAACATGAAATTGAAATAATCTTTGAAGTGCCTTTGTGGTGTGGAGAAGGCCGTGAACTTCTTGCTTCCTTCTTCTATCTTAATCTGGCAAAACCCAAATTTGCAGTCAAACTTGAAGAACACTTTTGCATTTCTGATGCAATTTACCAAATGTTCCCTGCTTGGGATATAATATCCATCGGGCTCCAAGATGTTATTGATTCCCTTATAGTTAATAACTAATCTTGATTTTCCTCTTTTTATTTCTCTATGATTGTGGACCAGGAACCCTGGGCTATAGTATGGAGAGACGCATGCTTCAATTAACTTAAGGTTTATGTGTTCCTTAAGTATTTGTTTCATATCCTTTCGATCTTCTTGATTCATCATGATAGGATTATATCTGACAAGCTCATATTTTCACCTTCAAATATGCATTGAGCTCATTCTTATCCCACCATGCTTGAAGATCTTCGTTGAAATTCTTTTGAATTCTTTTGATGTCCTCCAGTGAAATGTTCTTCTATGGTGGTGTCTGGTTGTTCACTCGTGTCTAGGCTGGCTTTGAGGAATTCAGTCGTTTGTGATTTTATCCTCTCTTCCTTTCAGCCACCTAGGCTCTCATCTCGATGTTGGAGGATTGCTCTGCATACCTTCTTCGGTCCTTCATTTTTGGGTGTCGAAGTTTTCCTTCATCATCACGCTTGCTGCGAAAATTGATTGACATTATTCTGTGGAATGCCTCTCTTAGTCATTATGATCACATGGGTTGTGAAAATAAGTCTTCTAGTCTCATTTCTTGTGTAAATCTCTTAAATTTCTGTAGAAAATTATTTTCTAACAAAATATCTGCTCACGTATCATGGAAATAGATTTGTGGAGTCTTGACTTTGTACCATGGATTACCATTTATTCCTCCCATCATCATTTTCGCTTGCTTGATCCCTCTCTTTAGGATTAGAATCCTTTTAGAGAAATCTCTTCCTGCTGTTGGAGATAATTCTTCTTCCATTTCTTTGGGGAAGACTTCTGGTTTAGCTGTGCAAATTTCTGCGTCTGAATCAATGTAGGCTGCAAAATATTCTACATGATATCTTGCATATGTCATTCAAACGGGAATGTATATGGAGAATGTCCTGGTGCTCATTTAATTTTATATCTTTTTTCACTCACCATAAACTCCATTCCATCTCTTAACCTTTCCCAAAGTTTATGATCCTCGAGAAACTCTATCCCTAGAGTTAGTTGCTCTGGGATTCTTCTTGCGCTTCCCTCGATGACTGTTTTAATTTCTCCAATCTTGAGGATTCCTTGATATCTTCTCAGGGACAGTTTTTGTAAGTGATACAATTCATCACAAGGGAAGATATTATCTTTTGAGTAATGTCGAATATTACTTCTACACCTCTCCATCATTCTAGGCACTTCAACTCTCCATTAGTTTGAATACTTCAGGAGCTCGAGTGCTTTGGCTGATTCTTGGACCTTCCCATTGATGCCCACTGGTCATTTTGTCTTGTTGGAAAGACATTATCCTTGGTTCGATCATGAGGTTCTTACTTTATTTAGAATAGGACGATCTTGAATTCTCATGTCAATCTCTCCAATTATTGCAGATTGCATGATCTCTGGTAAGATTGCCTTCACTACGTCTTCAAAGATCCTTGGTATTTCTATGAACTCATTTCTCATGAATACTTCTGAATGATGAGTATTCGAAAGTGCATAGGAAATCTTGTACGTGATTGAGTAGGGTCTGTTTCCCTCCGTCATCAGGTCTGGTCTATTGAAGTCTTAATGAAGGGTAAGAACTCTACTGAAATCTTGATCTGCCAAATTATACGTAATCCTTCGATAGACATTGAATGTCAATTTTCTTGCATATAAGTTTCCTGTGATTTCTCCAAGACAAGAATCTTTGAGATTTGAGATTCTTTTATCAAAGAGAGCTAGATTTAATGGGGAATCAACTCCTTCTTTAAAAGTTGATTTTATAATCACTCGAATGACTCCAGTGTGAATCCACGAAAGTGTATTTTCCATTTCTCTCTTGATTCCGCTTTAATCTCCTGGATTTCTCGGTAGGGGATTAGTTGCATCTCGATTTGGTTACCGTATATTCCATGGGTATCACGAACTCTCCCCTAGAAACTCTATGAATAATTTGGTGTTTCCGATTTCTCAACCCCAACTTATCCATTGTCTTTTCCATTGTTCCTATTGTAAGTCCTTCATATATTTGGAGTTTTGGATCTTCTTTCATTATTCACATAAGTGTCTTATGAGAAACCGTTGTATGTGAGAGGAATCCTGACATATCCTCCCTAACCACATGTTGAAGAAATTCTTCTTCTCTCTGATTCTGAATATGATTCACTTCCATCTTCAGAGTAGATCTCTTCTTCATAGATGCTTTCATCAAAGGGTATATCCTCAAATTGATACACATGTACCATATTTCGATAGTAGACAACTTCTTCGAACTCTTGGGTTGTCTCGAACTGTCTAACTCCTCTTTTTTGATTCTCAGGTCATTCTGTTGAAATATGCCCTTTAACCCCGCACGTCCAGCAATTACAATCTTTAAAACTTTCATTAGACCTGGTATAAGCTCGTCTAAAATTTCTTTTTGTTGGAGTCCTGCTGGTACTTCATTGGCTTGAAAACGAGCCCCGACTTTAGCTTGGCCCCATCATTTGTCCTGATTTATAGTTTTTGGCTTTTTGTTTCGACCATAACCTTCTTGGTTTCCATGGAAACCTTTTCTTTTTCCTTCAAAAAAAAAAAATTGGCTTCTTTCTTTCTTCCGCTTATGTCTCTGTAGATGACCTCCAACCACTGTTGGAATGTCATTTTCGGCACAACATAGAGGAACTGATTTATTAATTCCTCTTAGTCTCTTGTAGTTTTTGTGAAGTGCCGCCTTGTGGCACCACTCCACTAACTTGGCTTTTAGGAATGACATCCTTCTAGCAACCGTATCCATGTCAGTTGCTGACTTGTACTCTTGGATCAACATTTCTCTTCACGAACTTGGTATTTTGCAAAGAAAAGTTGTGCCGCATTTCCATCATTCACCTTGGATTTCCACCGGTATTCAGTGAATAATTGGATATATTCGTCCACATAACAAATATCTCATAATTCGAGGCAATAGAGGGCTTGTTGATATTTTTTCTGGTTTTCCTCTTCCATTCCCTCGAAATATCCTGTGCCGATAAATGGATTTTGAACAATTTAGCCATATTATTGACGATTCCTTTTAATGATTCACCAGATATAACCCCCATCTCTTGTTAAATCCCATGCGATCTTTATAGATCCTTTAAGGCTCATTTCAAGGAGTAAAGTGAACCCTTCCTTCTCTAAATCGAGAGTTCTAGCTGCAATTTGCATTGCAGATGCCCAATCGTCTATCAGTATTTATCGGTTCTTGAAATATGGGACATCCAGATTTAACATTAACCCATATGGATGTATGAGATCAAGTTTAGACTTCCCGTGTGGCGTGTTGAAAATATTGGGCCTTCGGGAATGTTGCCTGGTACATGTCTGTAGGACCTCCTTTTATGGTGAAATCCCCGACATGTGGCATTGGTGCGTCTGGTACTGGTTCATGTGAAGCCGTACATTTGCCTGGATTGAAACTTGTTGGTGGTGGTGCAGGAGTGCTTCTTGGAACTAAGGCTGAAGAATCTCCTGAGTTCATTTTTAGATCCACAATACCCAATCTCGTGAAGGATTCGATAAGGTCATGTATATCTTCAATGTTAATTTTCTCTATTACTTTTTGGGTTGTAATGGAGTGCCTTTGATTACTGCCATCATCTTTTCTTCCTCCGTTGGTTGTCTTATAACCCCAATCGGTTTTACCTTTGGTGTAAAAGGGGTTCCGTTCCGAAAGCTACACGTCGCCTTCCTCAGAGGTACTTGGTTTAGCCTCAAGGGCCTTGACTTGTTTTTAAACATCAATTAGGATCTCTCGTGTTTCCCTTTGATGTCCAAGCCTTCATCTGCACCTAGATACGTTGTTGATGGTGGTCGATGTCTTGCACCATTCTATGGATTTCTATAAGATCTTTGGGATTCCTAGAGGAATCGCTGCAATTAGATCTATTGATGGGAATAATGAGCGACATCTCTATGATTCATCATATCCGACTTTAACATCACATCTGATTTACCCAAAGATAACTCAGATGATACGCCTTTTGTTTCTGGCATTATCTCAAGGTTTCCCTATCGACTCCGGCGAAATCTTGTTCAACATATTGGTTGTCCCAATACGCTACTTTCTCTTTGTGTTTCAACTCGTATATTTTCAAAATTTGGAAATATCGCCTAAAATGAATACATCTCGAACACTCGTTCGAATCCATATTTAGAGATAAATCTCCTCACCAAAGGTTAATTACATTATTATAATAAATTTTCTTAAGTTCATAATAAACCTAGGCTCTGATACCATTTTTTGGGGATAACACAACTCCTGGGTTAAAATGATAAAATAAAATATATGTTGGGAGTAAAGTGTAAATTTGTAAAAGGTTTTGGGGTTTTAACACCATTTTCTCATACTATCTATTAAATAAAAGTCTCGAGGGCAATCTAGTCATTTTCTTCCAAACACAATTTCTGCCAATAACATTGTTTATACCTTTTGAGTCAAAGGTTATTTGCACAAATTGTTTCTTTAGGAAAGTCATTCCACATCATTTCCCCTATTTGAGCAACTTTTATTGTGTGTTTCACTCCCTATGGTTTAAGGGGGATATGGTTTTAAAATAGAAAAAAAAATTACATTTCAAATAAATTATTAAATTTTTTTTTTTTTGGACAAATTGCCTTGAACTACACAAAATGGACAAATTATTTCTTATATTGAAATTCTTGTAAAAAAGGCTCTCGGAGAACGGTCAGCCCATATTTTTGAACATTAACACGCCTCACCTCCAACACCATTGTGTTCACCATATTTTTCAACTCATATTACAGCTCAATCAGAGTTTGTTTACTCTGCCAAATCGCTGGTTAAAGTTTAAAAAACACATTTTTGCCAACTTACTGTCGATTTTTCGACCAACCATGACCTCCTTTGAACCTGACACCATTCTCATTCGATTCCTATATCTTTCTGGCTCAACGAAAGTCGGAGTTGTCTAGAAAGTTGATTGAAAGTTGGCAGAGTTGGCGGGAAAAATGTGTTTTTTGACAACTTTGACCAACGATTTGATAGAACAAACAGACTTTGATTGAGCTGAAATATGGTATTCTAAGTCGCAAAATGTGATGAACACGATGACGATAGAGGTGAGGCGTGTGAGCATCTAGAAATATGGTTGTCCGATCTCCAATAACCTTTTTCTCCGAAATTCCAACATAGGAGATAATTTGTCCAAAAAAAGAAATAAAATAAAAAAATTGGGGGGCTTAGGCAATAAACCAATTTGTTTGAGAGGTTTTTAAAAAATTACCTTTCCAAAATTGTGGATATTTTGATTATTTATTTATTGTTTCAGTTTTGGTATTATTCTAGTATACTTCATCCGTTCCAAAATTATAATCCTGCGGTAGATTTCACACAAATTAAGAAATTAGTAGTTTATATAGTTAAGTCATTAATTTAGTTAGTGTTTTCCAATTATACCCTTCTTCAATTTATTAATGTTAATTAATGTCTATACATATCAGTGTTGAAATTAGTATATTTATTATTGTAATAGTAAGATTTTACATTGTAATCATCAATTTTCAATTCATCATGTAGAAAACTAATATTTCAAGAATATTAATTAAGGGTATGTGTGGAAATGAAAATTTAATTATATATTAATTATAGTAACTGGACTATTTTTATGGGACAGACAGAATACTGAACTATTTTTGTGGGATGAAATATATTTTATTGAATTATTTACTATATTTTATACCGGCTCAATAATCACTATTTGTATTTGTAATAAGGGGGGAAATAAGTTACAAGAGGTTTATTAATATGAGATGACGGGACTAGATAACTATCATTAATAATTATTTCATTTTTGTTAGCACTCTCGTATATTTTCTTATGTCGTTACCTATATTTAGAAATTAGAACAACTGTCAATAAGAAAACGAATTAGAACACGAAATTATTTAATGATGCAATTAAGGTGTTGATAAATATGAACAATGACATAAAATCTAAAGTATTTAATAAACAATACTTTCATAAATTTAAATATTTTAATCCCTTATATTCAGTGAATCTGATTTTTCTACCTTTGTCATAATTTTCGTGACTAAGATTAAAAAAAAAAAAAGCTTTATGCTTTGTTAATAAAAAATTTGAAAGCAATATATAGTAATTTTTAAAATTATATCACAAATCAAATGTTCCAATTTGAATTAGTTGTGAATAATTATTAAACAAACCCTCTGGTATTAAAGTTTTAGGTAATTCGACGTGTTTTCATAAGTGTGAAGTTTGAATCAAATATATAATCATGTTGATTTATTCTTCCTATATTTCTTAATTATATAACTAATTTTGGGTTTTTCCATTTTTCTAAGTTTTCATGAAAAAGTTTATGTGCCTTTGATATTTTAAGAGGACGTGCCTTTTAGGTTTAATTAAATAAATAATATAAATTTAAATTAAAATTAAAAAAAAAAGTAGTTTCAAAAAGTTTTAAAAAAAATCTGGTGGGACGCGGTTGTCAAAAGCGTCTCACACCCAATTTTCCTCCGCCAAAGTTTTTGGGGCCAAAATGAAAAAAAAAATATGGGGGGTCAGGACGCTTTTGGCAATAGAGTCCCGGTAGATTTTTTTAAAAAAAAAACGTGGGGTCGGGACGCCTTTGGGAATGGCGTCCCGGGGCAGAAATGAAAAAAAAAAAAAAAAAAAAAAAAAAAAAAAAAAAAAAAAAAACGGCGCAACAAAACCCTAACCCTAACCCTACACACATATTATTTATTTATTTATATTATATAGTTTTAAGGTTTTTTTATATTTATAGTTTATTTAAAATTTTTATTAATTAAAATAAATAAACATATTGTAATAATATCTTAAAATTACAAAAAGTTTATTTGAAAATAAAAAATACAATAATATAATATATATAACCAAATGACAAGAAATCTTAATTTCAAATTAAAAATACAATAAAATTAAGATACAACAACAACGAAGATTAAAATAAAAATTACAGTAATTTGATATTACACGGATGCGATCACATTCGTAATGGCGGATTTCCAATGAGATTGTGGTATTAACAAATGCAATTCAAGTAATTTTTATTGAATACCCGATCCATCAAACCGAATAAAGGTTCTCCATGTTTTAGATATGCAGCAGTAAACTCAGCATCGCCTGCGACGTCGTTCCAAAATCGTACTAGCCAATCTGGCGCTTGCACTTTGTTGGTCTCATGATCCCAAGTGCAATGTTCGTTTCCCAACATCATATGAAAATGCCTGTATCGTTTTTCCAGAAGTTGAACTCGAGCGGTTATGTCGTCCATTGTGAAGTCTTTCCCGAACGCACCATTGATTTTGTCCAACAAGATCCACGTGATATTGTTGCGTAATCCTCTTCTGGGATCGTAGACACCATTGAGCTTACTCTCACGGAGGTCGTCAACAAGCTTAGTATCCATATGGATGCTCCATTCGGTTGAATTCGTATCGTAGAAAAAGAAATCTTCTTCGGATTCAAAATATGGTACATTGATAGGCTGATTTGAACTCATTTTTTCCTTTTGTTATGAGAATGCTTAGATGATGGAGAAAATCAAAGGTGTGAGGGTGTGAATTGGTTGTAAAGAATGTAGTCCAATGTTCCAAATTTATAGATGAGTTACAATCTCACAAGACAGTTGTATTAAATGTGTTGTCGTTGTCACAGCTAAAGATGAAAACATAATGCTTATGGTGTAGTCTTGTCACAAAGAAAGTTGAAAAACGTGTGGAATAATGCCAGGTCGTGTCACATGAAAAGTTGAAAAACCTATTGATACATGTGTAGTATTGTCATCAGCAATTTTAGATAAACATTAAAGAAATAATTTTATTGAATAAGAAAAAACAAAAAATTACACATTTGATTAAATAAGAAAATAGATGACGTGACAAATTCAAACATTACAAAGTAAACAAAGTACATAGTTGTACACTCGAACTAAGATCATTTCTGATCCCATTTTATTACACATTTGAGTCCCAATACACTGAGTACGCATCAATTGAAAGCTGCTTCCATCGTCTTCATTAATGGTGGGATATCATACAAATAATACCTCCTTGATGCATCATCACCGTATTCCTTTATGAACAAAAAAAAAAGGTTAGTAATTGAAATGAAACCAACACAAACCAAATAATTAGATGTAGACAGCTGTGTGGACTTTACATAAGCTGGAGAGACATTGTTATTGATAGTGGTATCAATACAAATCAATCGACGTTCTTCATCCAGAAAAACACCATCCTCAGAAAGTCTTGCCTTCCACCAACCGTACCTTATCTCCATTTCTTCAATCCGATCGTAAATTTTTGGAATAGTGGGTGAAAACATGAAATGACGCTCGAGCATAATTTTTACCTGCGGGACGCTCATGATAACATGTGCTTTTTTTGCACCTCTTCGAACACCTTCATTCTAAGCGCCAAAAAATTCCAAAATGACTCGTTCCATCTCCATGGTCCATGTGGTGAGCACAGGATTGTAGTAATCATTGTCTATTTTTAGAACATTTGGATGGTTTTCGTCAAAATTAGTCATTATTAGCTAGTATAGTTTATGTTTCTTGATAAGTTTGTTTGTGTGTACATATATATAGATGCAGCTTTGCCAGCTATAATTGTTGTGCCATTGTGATATCTTGTCAACCGGTACATTGTGGCACAAAACACAAATAAATAGCTGCCCAACCACACATCAATGAGATGCAGCTTTGCCAGCTATAATTGTTGTGCCATTGTGATTTCTTGTCAACCGGTACATTGTGGCACAGAACACAAATAAATAGCTTCCCAACCACACATCAATGAGATGCAACTTTGCCAGCTATAATTGTTGTGCCAT
Organism: Phtheirospermum japonicum; assembly: GCA_014905375.1. Classification (NCBI taxonomy): domain Eukaryota; kingdom Viridiplantae; phylum Streptophyta; class Magnoliopsida; order Lamiales; family Orobanchaceae; genus Phtheirospermum; species Phtheirospermum japonicum. The sequence goes on from BMAC01001440.1 coordinate 102,534, forward strand.
TGTGATGTCTTGTCAACCGGTACATTGTGGCACAGAATACAAATAAATAGTTGCCCACCCACACATCAATGAGATGCAGCTTTGCCAGCTTTGCCATTGTGTTGTCTTGTCATCCTTGTCATCAATTATGCCACAAAACAATCTCGAAATTACTTGAATAACTGCTCTCACTGCTATAAATATGTCAGGGAACAAATAATGGATAATTCATCAGCAAATACATATCAATTACTTCATATCTTATTTGAAAAAAAGCTAATGGCAGACCACTTCAACGACACAGATRGCGTTCCTACACTTCGGGTGAAAACACTCGATTATGGTTGTGAATTCAACACTAAGTGGACACTTGCCAGAGACGAACGTCTAATTGAATTCCTAATCCTCGAAAATGATATTCGAGGATGGAATCCAGATGACGGACTGTACCAGACAACCGAGTGAAAGAAGCCAAGTGTTTACTTAATTGCTACTTCAAAAAATCACCATGCTCTATCTGAAGACGACATCACAACTAGGATTGTCCAACTTCAGAAACGATTCAAGTTCTTCAAAGAACTGGTTCGGACCCCTGGTACTGTTTGGAACGGGAATATAAAAACGGTCTTAGGTGATCATAATGTACAAAAGAAGTTTATGCCTGTAAGTTGAACACATTACTCTTTCAATTATTAAAAGTAATTTAAATCCTTCATTATTGTTCTAACTTGTTGTGATGAATGCAGGATTGTCCAATCAAAACATATTGCAACGCTTTTGATGAGGAACCCTTGCTCACAAAAATGGAAGTACTGTTTGGAGATGTGTTCCCAACTAACCACAGTGGAAGCTCAACGAGTGGAAGTAGCGTTGACCATTGCACGTTGGTTTTCCGACACTGCTCTACCTGTGTGGATTGCGTTTGTGTGTTCATTGTATAATGTCTTTATGTTGTTGTAATGATAATGCTCTATTGCTTAGGGAATTCCGTTTATGTTTTCATTATGTAATGTTTGTATGTTGTTGTACCGTCTGCTCTATTGCTTAGGGAATTCCGTTTATGTTTTCATTATGTAATGTTTGTATGTTGTTGTACCGTATGCTCTATTGCTCAGGGAATTCCGTTTATGTTTTTATTATGTTATGTTTTTTGGATAACTACTGAACTGAACGATAGAACACAAATGGAAAGTGTACCATTTTTCTGTCTACAATTAAAATAAATTACACATCATGAGAAATAGTGTGATCTCGTGCCACATTTCTTTTTCTTATGCTTTCTACGTAGATCGTGACCATTTGAAATTAAAATTTCTTGTCATTTGGTTATTTATATTACTAGTTTAATACCCGTGTATTAAACGTGGTTTATCAAATGATAAATATAAAAAATATTTGCAATAATTACAAATTTTTATGTAAAATGAGAAATTCAAATGATGTATTATCAACTCTTGTCTTGTACATGTCTATTCGTTAATAGTTTATTTACATACTTATAAAAACTCAAAAGAAGTCACATTCTAAACCCGTGCCTAATATCTACTTATTAATTATTATTACATTATTTTGTATTTTAATGTTTAGATTAAATTCGTTAATAATATTACTTACAGACTTTGAAAATATAAACGGATGCCATACTCCCAACTCGTGTCGCATTGTATCGATGTCTAATCAATATTTAATAATAATGGGGAGACCCGCATAAAACTGAGTTTGAAAAAATGTAAAATATACAAACCCGCGTGTTACATGTGAATATGTGATATAAAATATTAAATTTATAAAACACTGATAATTCTATTGAAAAAAAACCGTGCATCTAACTTGTAGTATATGTAATGTTATTTTAATTTATTTATTTTTCTGCGTAAAATACTAATTTGTTTGTGCAATATATAATATATATGTATTAATGCATTATATTTGAATTAGATAAAAAGATTTAAAATATCAATGTAAATATAGAACACCTGCGTGTTACATGTGAATATGTGATATAAAATATTAAATTCATAAGACACTAATAATTCTATTGAAAAAATATCGTGCATCTAACTTGTAGTGTATATATATATATATATATATATATATATATATATATAAAATATTTTTTAATTTCTTTTTTTTTCTGCGTAATATACTAATTTGTTCGTGCATATATATAATATATATATTTATCAATGCATTATATTTGAATTAGATAAAAAGATTTAGAAAATATTTAATATTTATTTTTCTAGGCATAATAATTTATTATTAGTATTAGTATTAATTAGTATTACGTTATCTTTTTTGTTTCACTTTTTTTTTGTTTTTTTTTTGGTGTAACAATAGTTTTTCATATATATTTTTAATATTATTTTCAATTTATTATATTGGGATTAGATAAAAAAAAACTTTAAATTTATATTTTTATATTATTTCTCTTTTGTAATAACTTTATATAACTCATATTTTTCTTATATCAATATTTAGAATTATAATAAAATTATTTCAACTTTTATTGTAAATAAAAATTAATTCAACTTACATATATTTTTTCTAATTAGATATAAACTTTTTATATTTTTATATTAGAAGAATAAAAGTAAGATATTGAATTGGACAAAATATATTAAAGAAAGTATTATAGTAGGTAAGATGTAATAAAAGAAAAATATTGAATTAGCAAAATATAATATTAGGAAAGTATTAAAGTAGGTAAATATATAAAAAGGAAAAATACTAAATTAGGTTAATATTAGGCTCGAATGACACCGAAGCACCAATCTTTTTTTCAAAGCTAACGAAGCATGAGAATCAGACACATAGGATATGAGGATTTTGCATTAATATATAGAGTAGATTTTATTGTATTTTTTATTTTCAAATAAACTTCTTATAATTTTAAGACATTATTATAATATGTTTATTTATTTTAATTAATAAATTTTTTAAATAAATTATAAATATAAAAAAACCTAAAATTATATAATATAAATAAATAAATAATATGTGTGTTAGGGTTA